>RWGY01000031.1:25552065-25847230 GCA_007726485.1 Eragrostis curvula
TCACACCTTTATTTATTACCAAAGCTCATTACAAGCTTTTAAATTTACATAAAAGGTCTTTTAGTTGGCCATAGGCCTTACAACACTACACATCCCACCACATTCCATTCTTTCTGGAAGAAGGCAATGCAAACGTTATTCTACAGCAACGGACTGGCGGAAGCAGGATTTCCACTCCACTGGCGCAAACTTGCCGCGTGAACGACCTACGAGTCTTCTTCCGCCATCGCGCTTGAAAATCGCATAACTGCAGCTTCTTTCCTCTGAATGATTGATTAAGATCGGGGGGGGGTGGGGGTAGAGTACATAATGAAGGCTGCTCAGCAAGTCGTATCACAAGGGTGAACTCGTATGGCAAGGATATTGCCAAGGAATAGAGGCTGGGGTTTTCAATCGATCGCGCGAACCTAAGCGCCAATTTTTCAATGCAGGGGTTGTTTTTTGTAAGTCAAACATTTTGTAAAAACTCTACAGTCATTCATTGATAAGATCGCTTTAGGTGGTGAGTTGAGCCCTGTGGACCCATGGGGAGAATAAATCCTCCTGTCCAGCCAGTTCCCAAGTTTTTAACGCATGGCAGAGCAAACCAGCACAACGGCCTCCAAACGCCGCGTTATTTCCGAAAAAACACACACGCCAAGGAGCTAACTCACAAACCTAGGCAAAACTAATCAGTTGTGTGGGCCATGGCGCTTTCGACGTCTGTTGTCAATAAACCGTGGGAACACGGCCTCATCGCCCGGAATTAGAATTTCCTTATCCTCTGCAGAGGTTTGTACCACTTTCACCCGCACGATGGGGTGCGCAAGACCTTCCCACCGTCGTGGCGTCGGAAAGACCACACAATGCCGTTCCGTACCTGTCTCTAGTGTCGTCACCACGGTACCACCTACCGCGAAAATGCGCGACCAGGGGCGCCTGCATATTAAACATCAGCCATGGCCAAACGCCAATCACCTCCACCCTGGCCGGCATCCGACGGCCAACATCGTCAAGATGCTTCTCTACGGCTTCCGATTGCAACTCCCTGCCTCCATGGTGGTACCGGGGCGATACTCTAGTAGGGTGTGGTTCCAAACCCTACCCATAATCGACGGCCTCGTGGTTGCCACTGTGTGCTAGGCCAGACGGCAACATGAACCGGTCCTTATTACACGTACCGAAGCACAAGCATCTTCTAATAGCTACCCTCCTACGAGGAGTAAGCGTCCCAGAGATAGCCTTCCCCACTGAGGACTACCTCGCTTGCTCCCGTCTAAAACGTATAACCCCACACTATGGGTTTTCTTCTTACTAAACCCTCCTCCTTTTTTATTTCACAAGCACTCTTCACCAAGTCACACACAAATTTGCACCACAAAAACCACTGCTGGATGCAATATTATTAAATTAACACAGTGTTGGAACAGACACCTAAGCGGCAAATATTTTCCAACCAAATCCATCTAAAGATTAATGATTGTGGAACCTAGGTTAACAATGGATTAAGGATAGCAATTAAACAAGGGCAATTGGCTTTCGACAATGATTAGGTTACTCTAACATGTTAAATCATTTTTAAAAGACTATGCATGTTTAATTTGGCCACCACGGGACTTCTAAATCAGGATATTTTTTGCTAGGAATTAATTCAGGTTTAAATATGAATCAAGGTGGTTAGCGACTTGCCTTCACCTAAAATCTTCCTCCTCTAAGTCATTCCTCGTAGTCTGCGAGCGTCCTCGCTGGTCCCTCCTCGAAGACTTGATCGCACCTTAGCAATTATAATATAACAGAAAGAGCTAAAATCTAAAACCGTCTTAACACTCAATTAAACAATCACAGTAAAATAAAATAAATAAAATAAAATACCACCACTCTAAAATATGGTTTTTTTGATGGAAATGGTTAGAGGATGATTTTAGATGAATAATGGTGCAAGAATCATCGAATTCGAGTTAAAAACGACAAGGATAGAATATTTGAATTAGGGAAAAGAATAAATGAGGGTAGATTAACTTTAATTAAGTATAATCTCCACCCTAATTTTCAGAGGTGTACAAGGGTTGGAAAAGGTTAGAAATATTGGGAATTTTTGGATATTTGGAAATTTTCTGATATTGGAAATATGCCCGAAATACATTTCTGTGTACACTCTCGGGTGTACCAGCATTTTCGTGCGCGAAACAGAGGCTGACATGTGGGCCAGCTGGGCCGGGGGACCGGGGGCTACTGTTTGGTGGACTCGGTCCACAGAAGCGTGGACCGAGCCGCGTGTGTTGCGGTGCACGTGGGCCGGTGCACCACGTGTGCACGCCACCGCTGGTGGGGCGTGCCGACGCGGCGCGACGTGGTGCCACGCGGACGCCACGCGGGCTCGACGCGGTGCGGTGGCTCGGCGCGGCCGGAGTGCGAGGGAGGAGTTCCCGCCTCGCCCGGAAAACTCGCCGGCGCGCTCGGGAGATCTGGCGGCGGAGGAGTTTTGAGCGGGTGCCGGTGACCTACACGCTATGGGCGGAGCTGGCGGGGAAACGTGTGCACGTGGGCGATGCGGCGAGGCGGCGGCGCGAGCTCACCGGAGCTCGGCCGGGGTTTGGGGGTGTGGCGGAAGTGCCGCACATGCGCAGCGGAGCGGGTTGGAGCACCCGTGCGCGTGCGCGGGAGTGTGTGGGAAGCTGCTGGTGGCGCTCGGCCTGGCCGGGGAGTGCTCCACGGCGGCCGGAGAGGGAGAGGAGAAGGAAGGCGGCGGCGGCGCACGGTGGAAGCTAAGCTGGCAGAGCGCGAGGAGGGAGAAGAAGATGTCACACCCAGTTTTAAGGACAAAACTGAATGCATAACTCTATGGTGCGCCAGGATCAAGTTTCGCACATAAAGGGACAATAGTGAAATAAACAGTATAAACCCGAGTGTCATTATTACAAATCGTCGCATTGTACATTATTACAATATCTGAATAAAGTCTCAAAGGACTAAATAACGACGCGGAAGACTCCCAACCACACAGGCAGTCGACTGGGGAAAAGCACGCCTAGTAGTACTCCTCATCCAAGTAGTCCATCGCACCTCATCTTCTGAGCAGCATGACAAAACATTGTGGGGAATAGCAAGGGTGAGTACTTGTCGTACTGCCGCAAGTGTGGGAAAGTAAATGTAATGCAACCTTATAACAAGAAAGGCTGACATAAAGGTTAAATTGCAGAATAGCACCTCACCAAACTAGCATACCTAAATTACTAGGTGAATCCCGATTACCCAAAGTTATTAAATTAACTACTACAAGGTACCCCTTGTAGCAAACTGGGTACCCCCCCAAACCATCCAAGTCCAACCATCCCTTCCTCTAATCATGTGAGGATCCAGGCCGTCTCCGACCGTGAGCACGGCTGTCATGACAGTTTTTACTTCTCTGCAGAGGTGCACAACTTTACTACCACAAGGTGGTGATTTCATCATCCGTCGATGACTAAAGTCTCCCATGTTCCACTCTCACACTACCGAAGGTGTGGAGGCCAAGAGATCACCACATGGTCTTTCAAAGTGCTTCCCAGCTGACAAACATCCCATGCTAAGGTTCCACCGTGTGGGATTACGCCATCCAACAGAAGCCCCCTCTTGCACCGTGGCTAGGATTACTCCATCCACACTAGGAATGAGATTACTCCATCCCACTCCTCTTCCTCGAATGCCGCCAAACTGGGAAAACAACATCCTACTTGACCAAGTCTACCATAATCAACCTTGTCTTTGTGCTGTTGTCCTGGGTTGCCGCTCCACGAACCGGTCCTTAGCAAAACTTGGAGCAAGACTAACCCATACCAAAGTCTCGTGCTAACAGCACCATCATCAAACATACCACTGCTCAAGTTACAGCATACCTAAGTTCCGGGTTGCTAAAAAGATTAACCGGTCCATGAAGATTATGTTGAAGTGAACCATTAGTCAAGATTATTAGTCAAGTTCCAAGCCCAAGATTACAGCAAGCTAAGCATGACCTACCCTTCCTCATTATTATTATCACTACCATAACCCAAGGCGACAAGGAAATAGTATGGAACAAGGTAAATGACTCATGATTCAAATTAACGCAATGCATGAAGTAAACGAGAGGGAGATAGAAATGGTTCAAGATGCGTCAAGGAACACTGCCTGTTCCCCCTGCTGCTGGCTGATCAAACTCCAAGTCCTGAAAGTTCTCGATCGGCTCCTCTTCTAATAACGTTAACATGCAAGCACACAAGCACAAACATAAATAACAGTACACCAGACAGTACTAACATACTACAAAAACAGTACCAAAAGATAGAGCTCGAGCCTACGATCACGTGAGCGCAAGAATCGCTTAAAACGGAGCTACGAGTAAAAAGTTATAGCATTTGAAGTTAAAAGGTTTATTAAAACTAAAACAGGTCGTACAGGGACTTAATTGTAATTTAGAAAAGTTCAGAGGCTGAAGTGTAAAAAGTTAGGATAAAATATAATTTAGGAAAAGTTCAGGGGGTTTTCTGTAAAAATACAGGACCTAAACATTATAGCAAAAAGGTTAGGGGCTTAAGTGTAAAAGTTACATTTAAAGAATTTCTGAAACTATTCTTTTACAAAAATTAGAATTATTGCGTATGCGCTGACGTCATAATTCGAATCGATTTAATTTAAAACGAAAAACCCCGTGGACCGAGTCCACGGCGGCTGTGCACGGTCCACGGTGGTCCACGGTGAACCGGACCACCGGAGCGAACCAAGGCGCGGCGGCGCTTCACCGGAGCGCGCGCGGACGGCGTTCCCGGGCGCGAACCTCCCCGGAGAGGCGGGGCGGCACGCGGAGACGTCGGGGAGCTCACCGGGGCTTCACGCGGGGCGGGAGACGGCTCGACGGCGGCGATCGACGACGGGGAGAGGCGGCGGTCGTTCGGCGGCGTCGGGGGCGGTTCTCGGTGCGTCGGAGCGCGTCGAGGCGGCGGGGGAGAGGCGGCGCGTCACGGAGAAGCGCGGCAGCGGGACGACGTCGAGGGCGGCGGCGGCGTCTCGCTTCTTCCCGAGCTCGAGGAGGCGGCGACGATGGCGGCGGCGGCTAGGGTTGACGGGGCGGCGCGAGGCGGCGGATCGGGGCGAAAGGGTCGCGGGGGGGGGGGGGGGGGGGTGGGTTCCACGGCCCTTTTATAGCGCGGAAGCCGAGGAATCCGGCTCCGCCGAGAGCGGCGCGCGGTACGCGGCGGCGCGGCTCGGGCTGCGGCTGGGCCTGCGGGGGCTGCGCGTGCTCGAGCGGGCCGCGGCGGGCTGGCAGCTGGCCGCGGGGTGAAGAAGGAAACCGCCCAAGAAGAAAAGGAAAAAAAAGGAGAAAAGAAAAAGGCTAACTGGGCCAGGTAGATCGGCCCAAAAACGGTTTCGAAATTCTTTTTCTCTTTCTATTTCGTTTCCTCTATCCAAAATTCTAAACTAAACGAATTCGAATTCTATTCGAATTTTAAATACATTTGCCACACAATAAAATCCCTACTGCAACCTAATCCAGCATGAATGCAACAAACAATATTTTAAACAACAGATTATTTATTTAATTTAGAAAATAATTCTTTGGCCTAGGAAAAATGATAACACCCTAATTAAATAAAGAGAAATTTTAATCTATTGGCAAAAAGTGAAAATTAGGGTGTTACAGAAGAGGTGCTAGAAGTACGGGAAGAGTGCTGAAGCTCACCTTGGGCTCGGAGGGGAGTGGGGAGCGTTGGAAGGCGGCGGGATTGCTCGCCGGAGTTGGAGAAGAGGAAGAGAAGTCGGGCTCGGTGGCGTGGAGGGGGAGAGCGAGAAGAGGAAATGGAGCGGGGAAGAAAGGAGGGGCCGGCGCTCCTCTTATACCCGCTCGAAGGCGGTGGAGAGGGCCGGGAAATATCCCGAGTTCGTCGGGATATTTCGCCGGAGCGCGCGGTGCTCGCGGCGCGGGAGGGTGGGGCCGAGCTGGGCGATGCCACGCGCGAGAAGGGGAAGAGGGGCCCTGAGCACGGGTGTGGTCGCGCGGGCGCGTTGTTTTGACGCCGCGGCGGCGCGGAGCTCGAGCTCGCCGGAGTTATGGCGAGGGCGGCTAGGGTTGTGATGTTCCGGTCAAATGGGGGAGCAGGGCCCGGACGAGAAGGAGGAGGGAGAGCGCGGGAGAGCGACGCGTGGGGGAGCAGAGGGGAAATGCGGCGGCGGGAGTAAATCCCGCGCCGGCACGCCGGCCGGTCGGGGCGCGCGCGCGGAGGAGGAAGAAGCGCGGGGTCCCACGTGTCGCGACCGGGCCGGGCTGAGTTGGGCCAAGGCGACGCTGGGCCGCGGCGCGCGGACGGCCCAGAGGCCGGGCGCGGGGAAGAAAGGAGCTGGGCCGCGCGCAGAAAAGGGAAAGGGGCGGCCCGGCAAGCAGAAAAAGGCTTAACCATTTTTGTTTTGGAATTTGAATGAATTTCAAAGGGATTTGAATTTGAATTTGAGTTTGGACTTCAACATCACCCAAACATTTAAATAAAGACAATAAGAGGCAAAAGCACATGATGGCTTCATGCATGTTTTTAATTTCGAGAAAATTTAATGGAGCCCTATTTTTGATCTAATCCATTTCTATTATTGAAAATTTTTGAAAAGTCCAAATTTTAGTTTTATCGATATGAGCAAAAATTACGGGTGCTACAGTTAAGCAAGATGAGGAATGTTGAATTATGCAAAAGTACGTAGGTATGTTTCGCTTTGTTTGGTTGAAACAGTTCTTACACCTAAAATATGACACCGCGATAAAATCCTGGGTTTTTTTCTTTTCCTGTATGTAGTCTGCCAGGGCTACTTACTTGTATTTGTTACTTCTTTAATTAATGAAATTGGCATTATCTTGTGCCGGTTCGTTTCAAAAAAAAAAAAAGAGTCCGTATGACTTCCAAATTCCTGAATCTCTCACCGTCAATTACTATTGCTTGCAAGGTGAGTTCGGTCTCGTGTAGAATCCTGCCGTTTCTCAACAATTTGGTAGTAGCAACAATGGACTCTAGGGTCAATGGAAGGTAACGTAGATCAATCTAATTATTATTTCGTAGCTATTTACAATTGGAGCTTGCAAGGAAATTTTTATCTTTAATTCAGACCGTTGGATGATCATAAAATCCGACGGTTCATATCTTTCTTTTTATCTGATTAACGTGAGAATTTCGTGGCCTTGAGAGCGAACGTGGTGGTTCTTTTTTCCTCAAATCTCTACTACTTAATAAGTCTGCAAAGAGTCGTCAGCCAAAATTTTTCAGACCTCTGCCGTTTGAATTCGTGTCGAATTTGAATTAGTTCGATTCATATTCAATATCCTGATTCTTCTTATATTATAAGCATGGGATATGGCCATAAACGTCAGCGCGCTGCAGTGGTAAGCCCGTCCGCTTCCTTTTACCTGACCCAGGTTCGAATCTCGATCTCGCCTATTTCCTTCTTTTTCTTTTTCTTTTCTTTGTCCCTTTGGCGCCGGCGGCCAACCGCACTAGACAGGGTGGGAGATCGACGGGCCGGAGTACCTTGCCGGCGTGCGCCGTATCATCGGCAAGGTGCGGTCGTCGGCGGGACTCCACCGCGGCTCCTCTGCCTGACGTGCTCGACGTGGAGTCGCTGAGCGGCTTGGCTCCTTTGCCGACGAGACGCCCGGCCCTCCTGCCGCAGACAAGTCCGACAATCTCGCCGGGTCCGATTGGATTTCCATGCCAACCATGATCCTCCGACCGACTCCGCCTTCGCCGCTGCAGGCACGGGTGACGTCGTCTCCCTCCAATCCTTTCCTACCTGTGAAGACGAAGATGGACGCCCACTCGTGAAGACGAAGACGGGGGCGCAGCAGCGTGACAAGCCGGCGGCTTCTGCCCAGATCGTGACCTTGACAACCTCAGCAGGGAGACAGCGACTACGACAGAAGAAAGAAAATGGATGCTGCTTGTGGCCAGGTGGGTGGGGTGCTGAAGATTGGACACGCCAATCAGCTATTCGACCAATTGTCTCTGCCATGGCCACTTGGCCAGTACCAATACTGTGTCAACTAACTGATGTTTGTGATGGATCGGCATCAGATTTATCAGGAAGATAAATTTTGAGGTCTCATTACAATATACAGATATGCTATGCTTTGCCCGATGCTTTGGTTAGTTTTCTGTTTTCTCGAATAACAGGTTCAGATAATGATCAGAAAAACCAAAACAGTCAATCAAACTTTGACATAGGGATGTCTGATTGGCATATTCCTTCCTCACTCATCTCATCGATAAATATTGTGCAACAACTTTGATTGATTTTCTGAATATGTTAGGCAGAAGCAGATGCGAATATTTGTTTCCCAGTTTGTATAAAGCCCCACATCAATTCGGGTTCATTCATATCGATGTAGATTCCTTCAAGTTTATTTTCATGAACTTATAAAATTGTCATCCTTAATTAGATTAACCACCTTTTGCAGAATGGTTGAGCTATTGCCACAATGAAATGAAACGGTGGAATTATTTAACTCAAGTGATTCCAGGAGTTGGATACTGAATATCAAGCGACCTGTTTGTGCCAACCATTGGTCCTTTGCTAAGGTAAAATTTTTACTCCTAAATGTTCTTTATGCTCACAGCTATTGAATAATTTGATCTCTTGAATATTGAACATATTATCTATTCGTAAGTTACATTATTTTTTGTCGCTGCAGGTTTATTTTATCTAACAACTAACAGCAACTTCAAGTGATTCCAGGAGTTGGATACTGAATATCAAGCGACCTGTTTGTGCCAACCATTGGTCCTTTGCTAAGGTAAAATTTTTACTCCTAAATGTTCTTTATGCTCACAGCTATTGACTAATTTGATATCTTGAATATTGAACATATTATCTATTCGTAAGTTACATTATTTTTTGTCGCTGCAAGTTTATTTTGTCTAACAACTAACAGCAACTTTGAGATATCTACGTTAAGAAATGCCATTGAACCCACACCCTTTCAGTTATAAATTACTTAGTTTATCCTTCAGCCTGACTAATTGATATGTGATAATTTAGTTCATTTATCTCTGATTCCCTATTTGACATCTGATATGATTCTACAAACTAATATAAGAATTTCGTTCATATAACTATAGTTTTCATTGATCCCTATGTTCTGGTTGTTTTTCAACGAAGCATTCAGTGGAGGCATCGTGCCTGTAGTTCCCTACCTATCTTGGTTTTTCATTATCATTTTTTGCCTTTAAAGGTGCTCCGTAGAACATTATCAGTGGGGTGAGGTCACTTAAAACCTGACTTTCCTATGGAGCCCGCAGAGCCGGTAATGATGAAGAGTGGAGGAGAACCATCAGTGAACGGATGCCTTCACACAGAACTGATATTATGCCTCATTACGATGCAGGTAGCAAGTTGGTAAGTTTTATGATTCATGTCCTGTTATTACTGTTATAATGATCTCCCAATAATCTTGTGTACTGTAAAATGCATCTGAAGTTCTAAGATTTCTTCTAATTACAGTTGCATCATGTGAGGTGTAAAATAGCCAAGGAGGCAGTACAGAGCAGACATCATACTGAAAATTATTCAAGCATCTCTGCCCTCCCCTTATATATGTTAAATATTACAAATGCTGAGCAACCAGGTAAGGTTTAAATTATTACTGTGGCATGTCATAGGTATTCACAATGCCCTATGTCACCTTTTAAATGTTTGAGCTTACCTATAAGGTTTTCTGTTTGAGCAGCTTTGTAGGCGCAGTCACTGATTCTGCCTTCCACTCAACATGATGCTTCACAAACAGAGCGTGAAGTGCTTGTGGGTGAGTACCTCAAAAATAAAGTGCATCGTGTTGTCTTAGGAACTTCAGTCATATGATTCTGTGACATGATCATGACAAGACCCTGTGAATACGCTCTCATTTTTTCTGTTCTCAAATTGTATTTGCTCAGATTTCCATGATATTGGACAAAGCTGGTGAGATGTGTGGCAGAGGCTTCATAGATCAGACCTCTCTGCTAATTCTAGGTGCAGACGCCTTCCTATTCCGTCAAACCTATTGGTGAGAATTATAGTTCCTAAAAAAGATGATTTTTTATCATTGCTTGTAAAGGCACAATAATATTTGATTCTATCCATTTTTTTATTTTTTCCACTGCAGGTATTCGTGATAAATTGTAGCACGGTCAAAATTGTTGCCATTACAAAGTAACCGTATGCTTCAGTGCAAAATTCTCTTGTGACCACTATATTATCTGCAATATGTAGAACTTTCGTAGGGTTGATCAATTGGGTCTGATGTTTTTTCAACCAAATTGGTTCCGATACCCCTGTGATTTTCTTTGATTTATTTACAAACAAAGTTGAAGAGCACTCAATTATTATTTCTCCTTTTGATAGGATTTTTTAGCCCAAGGTTTAAATACCATTATTTACCATGTGTCTAATTGTGTTCCATTCTGCATATTGAAGTGCGGCTAGAACCCTCATTTTGACTATGATATGATAATATGGCAAAAAACCATTTTGTTTCCTTGAACGCGGAGAAGAAAAAACCACTTTTTTATTGTTCTTATGATGACAAGTATGGTGTATAACTATGTGAATGAGATTTAGATTTTTTCCAAATATTTTATATTTATTGTATTTTGCTTGATATTGTGTTCATTATTTGTACATCATGCTGTGGGTCAGCTATGTTTTAAACTTTGTGCATCCCATTTAGTAACAAATATATATAATGTAAATTTGTTCTCCCGTAGTTGTGGCAATTCACTCAGCATATATTGTCTTATGCAAATTTAAATTAGGCTCCCGTAGCAACGCACGGGCAAATAACTAGTACTAAGATAATAATAGATTCACATCTTTTCTAACAGTTTTGACTAATTGCCCACAATATCATTCCCTACAAAGTCATTACCGTTTCTAAAAAAAACAAAGTCATTACCCACAGTTTTGACAATAGCTAATCAAATGTACTAAAACTGTTGGCCACTTTAAAATAGAAACTGTCGGGAAAGATTTTGATTCTTGTAGGCCTTGACGGTCCTCCGCGCCGACCTGGACGAGGAAGGCACCTTCGACGACGCCGTTGACAGGCTGCGACTACACTGAACGTCATGCCAGAGAATCCCAAGGTACGTTCTGCGCAGACATTAATTACGAGGGCAACTATCAGCTCGCTTTCGAATTCTTTTCTGACGGCACATTTTTATTGGTTGCTCGATCTTACGAGGGCAGAAAACTGATCGAGCCTGCCTTCCGAGGAACTCCGAACGTGGTGAAGTCGTGCGTCAAAGCGGGGACAGTGAGGCGCGTGGTCCTGACCTCGTCGGCGGCCGCCGTCTCCAGCAGGCCGCTCGACGGCGACGGCCATGTACTCGACGAGCAGTCATGGTCCGACGTTGAGTGGCTCACCTCCGAGAACCCACTGGTCTGGGTACGTGTACACGTTCAGTCGATGCATGAACACAACAGATGAATCGAAGCATGGCTCGTTTCCGATCGATCACTGCAGGGATACAGCGTCTCCAAGGTGCTCGTGGAGAAGGAAGCGTGCAAGTTCGCAGTGGAGAACGGCATCAGCCTCGTCACCGTCTGCCCCGTCCTCACCGTCGGCAAGGCGCCGGTTTCGAAGGTCTACACAAGCATCCCTGCCAGCCTCTCCTTGTTATCCGGTGAGAAGACCAAACGGACTGACAGATGCTCGATCCGAAGAAAGTAGCAGTTTTTTTTTCTCTCCCGAGTATTCCCTACGTGACATACAACGGTTTTTCTGCAAATAATTTCAGGCAATGATGCAGATCTCGGCATGCTGAAACACGCCGAGAAGGGCGGCGGCGGTGTGCCAATGGTTCACGTCGACGACATCTGCCCTGCCGAGATGTTCGCCGCCGAGGAGGAGGCGGCCGCCGGGAGGTACCTCTGCTGCAGCCTCAATACGACCGTCGCCCAGCTCGCGTGTTTCCTGACAGACAAGTACCCGCGGTACCCCGTGAAAACAACCATGCTGTAAGAACAACGACCGTCTTCAGAGCTCTGAAAACTCCGACACCTGCTTCACACAGTTGCACTGATGAGTGGCCGCGTGTGTTCCCGCGTTTTGCAGCTCCGGCGACCTGCTTGAGAAACCGAGAGTGTGCTTGTCGTCGGCGAAGCTGATAAGGGAAGGGTTCCAGTACGAGTACAAGACGCTGGGCGAGATATACGATGACGTCGTGGAGTACGGCAAGGTCATAGGGATTCTGCCCAACTGATACAACGATGCTCTGCTTTTGTATGGTGATCAGAGCACAGAACACCGTAACCTTGTACGCGGAAATGTAGTGGTGTTTCAGTCAGTTTGAATAAAATCCAATGGATGTGTGAAAAAAAATTAAACTAACGATTACTTGGCGGTATAGTACATCTCAAGGGGAAAAGCTATAGGTCCGACCTCTATGGCCTCACTTGCATCCGACTGATGAGTGATGACCTGAATGCATGGAAGGGCACAGGTTGTGGTCGGCCCGTTGGATGGAGAGAGGAGAGAGTTTGGTTTGTTCCGGAGTCAACTTCATTTTTTTAGATAATAGAAAAAAGAGTACCCAGCCTTAACCTTGATAGAGGCTACAAAGAGAAGTTAACTTCATAAACCCGCCAAAACTTCAATCTCATAGTCACAAAGACATAAGTCTAAAACTTGTTTCACAGATCCATCATAATCTCGCGGTGCACTTTTACAAAGCCGTCACTTTTTTTTTGACTCATACCGTATCGTGCTTTCTGGTCCCACATGCCAGCTGCATGAACCCAACATCATATAACATATCCACTTGCCATGTATGTCTATTAATATAGTATACGATCTCCGGTGTGTTTAACTGACATGTGGGACTGGGATATGAGATCTTTATGAAATTGCACTCCATGCTTATGGTGGGTTTGTGACTATAATGTCAATCGTCTGAAATTAACTGGTCCTCTTGGTTTTGAATACAGGGTGGGTCTACATTGGTGAGTGTTGGTGCGGCCACCCCCACAACAAAACAAAATTTTAACGGTGTTCATCTAATTTCCACCATATATGCATCTCTTTGAGTAGCTAACTATGCACCCACAATGGAAAAAAAAAAAAGCCTAAGCAACTCCAAAAAGATGGTTTGCACCATTCTTCTATATGCTCTAGCTCCCTCACTGTTTGAATATTGACGTGTAAGGTACAAAATTTCAGGCGACTGACATCTATAAACTCCCATTCTTTGTAGCAAAAATGTCACTTTGCGGTAATAAAATCCAAGGACAAGGAGAAGCATGCGAAAATCGTGTCATTGTAGGATGTGGGTCCAGTCTCCATGGGCAAAATACCTTTTCATCCGACAAGGGGCCTATCTTCAGGACATGAGATTTCAGCGCTATCCGAATCAGA
The DNA here is from genome assembly GCA_007726485.1 of Eragrostis curvula. Classification (NCBI taxonomy): domain Eukaryota; kingdom Viridiplantae; phylum Streptophyta; class Magnoliopsida; order Poales; family Poaceae; genus Eragrostis; species Eragrostis curvula. The sequence goes on from RWGY01000031.1 coordinate 25,565,423, forward strand.
TTCAAAAAGCACGTCATGCCCGACAAAACTGTATTTTTTTTTCCAGACCTATCTTCTTCTTTTCGTTTTGGAAGATGCAACAAAAAATATCTTGCCAGCTCAAGAGCTCCCGGCCGTTCATAGCCAAACGCCCACGTTGGGCTCGTGGAGTGGACATTGACTTAACTGATCAACCACCATCCTGAAAGCAAGGACCACACATCCTGCATCTTTGAACCATAAAGAACTCCTGAATTAACCGCAAAAAAAACTGTTTTTTGCTTGTCTAGTACCATCAAGGTCTTAGAGCTTGCCTTGTGTATATAACGACGGGTTGGCAACCACGAACCACACCACCTCAGCGTTCCAATCCTCTCCATCTCGAGACCCAGTCCTCGTTCTCCTTGCCGAGATGGCCGCAGTAGCAGGTGACAGGAAGAAGACGGCGTGCGTGACCGGAGGGAATGGGTACATCGCCTCCGCGCTGATCAAGATGCTGCTGGAGAAGGGCTACGTCGTGAAGACGACGGTCAGGCATCCCGGTCTGCTTCTACACCACTCTCCGTGGTCTATTCATGCAGCTTCTTGTCGTTGACTCGATCCTGAATCATAGTTGGAGAGAGGTTCAAGTTCGTATACTGTTTTTGTGGGATGTGTTGCAGAGGACAAGGAGAAGAACTCCCACCTGGAGGAGTTGAAGGAGCTCGGCACCTTGGAGGTGTTCCGCGCCGAGCTGGAGGAGGAAGGCAGTTTCGACGAAGCCATTGACGGCTGCGACTACGCCTTCCTCCTCGCCGCGCCGGTGAACTACACGGCGCCCAACCCTGAGGTGCACAAGCTCATCATCACTTTCTTTCATGATTTACAACATTATTAATGTTATCTTCACTTGCTAATCGAAGTAGTTTGGTGTTGGTTGCAGAAAGAGCTGATCGAGCCTGCTGTCCAAGGCACTCTCAACGTGCTGCGGTCGTGCGTGAAAGCCGGCACGGTGAAGCGCGTGGTCCTGACCTCGTCGACGGCCGCCATCTCGAGCCGGCCTTTGGAGGGCGACGGCAATGTGCTGGACGAGGAATCCTGGTCCGACGTCGAGTTCCTCACCGCCAAAAGAACTGGCCTCTGGGTACGCACGCACGCAAGCTGTCACACCCTAAAATTTCAAATTTTGGAATGTGATTTAAATTTCACTAAATTTTAAAACTTTTTGGAAATAGTTTAAAATTTAACTTTAATATTCGACTGTTGTCACTTTTCTTTAGGCAAAAAAATTATTTTCTAAATAAATTAAATTAATATAGGTTATATTAATTTGTTTGTTGCATTCATGCTCGTTAGTCTGCATTAGGTTCTTCTCTGTGTGAAAAATGAATTTTCAAAATTCACTAGTGATCTTGTAGTTCGGATTAGTTTTCGAATAGCGATAATAATCTTATTTCTAGCCTAGGCCTAATTCCGGCCAAGCTGCTATCCTATTCATTTCCTTTCTTCTCTTTTCTCCGACAGTATGGAAACACTCAAGCTATCTGTATACAACAACTATGCAATCGAAATATCTCTGCATGCCTTTTGTTTTGCCTCTTATGTTCCCTTTTCTTTTCTCTCGTCTACCATCCTTAATTTATTTTCCTTCGATCGTACCATGAAGCTTAGTACAACCAAGCCATACTCTTTTGATGCTACTCTACCATTCTACTCTCTCTTCATTTATAACATTTGTTTGCAAGCAATCAAGCCACCTGCGAGCAGCTTAATTTATGTTCAATCATCTTTTCTTCTCTCTTTCTACTAGATGTTTGTAATGAAGATAGCATCACCACAACAAGCAGCTGATCTTTTCTCAAGGCTCTTTATCTATCTATCTAGTTATATGTCTTTCTTCCTCAGTGTGCAGTCAATCCAACAGACCTTCGCTATCACCACCCAATCACCCTCCTCCCTACTGTTTTTCCTCTTATCATCATCTTGCTATCTAGCTTTCGCCAAACCTTACCTCTCTTAATGCTACCCTGTCGTTCTACTTTCTGCTTATTTCTATCATTTGAGTTGCAAGCAAACGAGCTACCTGCCTGCACTTTCAATCATTTCTAATTTCTTATGTCTCTCCTATCAGCTTATACCCCAGACGTTTCATTTCTTTGTTTATTTTCTATCCATCGTGACTTATTTGTAATGTACATCCGTAGCTATATTGGAACCAAGGTTACAGCTTACGACAACCTTTTCCCTTCTCTTTTGGCCTTCTCTCTGCCTTCTATATGCACCAATTCTTGCAACTCAGTATCTCGACCGGCCTTACTTCTTTCTTTCTTACTCTTTATTTGTATCTCATCTTCTATCTAAAATAGATAGCACCAAGAAGACCTCAGCATTCTTTGTGTTTCTTTTCTCTTTTTCTATCTTTGCATGCAAACTAGTTACAAATAAGCCACAGCAAACCACTGTTGTTATCTATTCCTTCTCCTCTTTTGCCTCATTTTGGTTGGAGCCTAGCTACAGCCGTTGCAATTCAGTCTTAAGCTCCATCTATAGCTTACCTTGAGCCTCTCAAAAAATAAACACATTTGCCTCTCTATTGTGTCTTGTTTCATTCAGCCATGACTCATAAAATCCGTGTCCCCTCGTTATAACTTGACTAGTAGCTAGCCCTGCTCTACCAAGTTAAGAACACCACATCGCCCTGCAAATCCTAGCATGCACAATATCTGCTTGCCATCGTATCATAGTTGCCGTACATCCTTATCTACCAAGAAAATCGATGATCAGATCCCTATCTCGTCTCCCTTATGGAAATCATGTCTCCCTGATCATTTTCCTCTATCCCTCCATGTCCCTTAACAACGTCGTTCGACTCCTCAGCGGTGTGCACATTTTTCTTTGCATAGTTGCTTTGGACAGCACAGTCTGGGTAAGGAATCCTATAAATCCTTCATATATCTTCTGTTATCCCTTTTGTTCTTGTAGTGTGTTCTTGTTCCTTCTCTTTTATCATATACCTCCAACAAATATGTTTATCCCTCGTAAATTCTTTACAAGTCATGCTACCTCGTGGCCTCTGTATTGGCATAACCATACAATGATATTATATTATTTTAATTACCAAATTTATGTCGATGCAATGGCAGGTGCACATGTCATTGATGCATAACATAAGGTTGGATGTTAAAATAATGGATATCACTTATGTGTCATATGTCTTACCTAGTCAATCTTTTATATCATTTAATATAAATTTCTTGTATCCCTTGTCATTTTGATCTTCGTTGAGCCAAATCAATGTTTCTCTCATAATGCATTTATATATTTGTACCTTGATCTATTCAACCATGATCTTCAATTCCGTCTACGACTCCGTAGATCGAGTTGAGAGGTTTTCTTGTTTTCTTATTCCTTTCTGCATCAATGTAAGTTCAGGCTTGTGCATGTTCGTTCTGACCCCATGACTTGTGATATTTCCTTTTATAACATCACCTCTCGTCATCTAAACATTCATTCATGTCGACATGATGTGTCCCACATTCTACTTCCAAAATATGATTCTATCCACATTTTTTTCATTTATTATTTTCACATAAAAGGAAAAAAAATATCATTTAACGCTCGATAATGCATTTTTCCTTCCTAGTCCTCGTCTCTTTTCATTAGCACACTATATTGACATTGCCTATGAATGCCTAGACACCTCCCCACGTCCTCCCCTTGGCCCTAAGCTCTATTGGGCCGAACACTAAGGCAGCCCACAACCACATCTCAACTTCCCATCGATTTCCTTGCCGTTTGAGCCGAGGCCCACCTTTCCTCACCCCTCCCCACCTATAGGTCAAGCCCAAAAACCTTTCTCAAACCCTAAGCCACCCTCTCTACATATATGGGAGCTTTCCCCACGTCCTCCCTGCCCTCCAAAACCCCTCCCACGCCGTCAGGCTGCCGCCACGCGTCGCCACCCTCGCGTCCAGCAGCACAGTCACAGATCTGCATCAATGTTCCCGACGATCTGTACATCCAAATGCAGCCAAATTTCACCAGCCGGTGCAAAATAGAGTCCTCTACAACATACCCAAAATTCAGGCCAAGATCTGACCTGGATCTACGGGGATCTAATTCGCAATGACTACTACTCCTGTTCTGAATCTGTCCAGCACGCCTGATGGTAATTATTTTCCGTGTTCCACTCAATTCCTATAGGTTTCTGACCCAAATTCAATACCATATTGTGTTCCAGAAAGTCTACTAAGCTTCCCCCAAAGGATTCATCGAGATCATTTAGGAATTGACCAGGAACGCAATGCCACCGTTAACTGTTCCAGAACAACTCCATCTAGATCCAACCATTTGATCTCTTTTTCAGGTAAACCAGTGCCCCAATCATCTTGCGTCCAACATGTTCCACAACATTGTGCATATTCTTGTGGTAACTTTGTCCCAAAATATCCATCCAGTCAACGGAAACACGCACATTTCATTTCCTAACCGTTTCTATTTTTCCAGATTTAGTGCTTAGTCTTTCAAACATCATAACTTTTTGCTCGTAACTCCGTTTTAAGTGATTCTTGCACTCACGTGATCGTAGACTCGAACTATATCATTTAGTACTGTTTTTAGAGTAATTTGACACTGTTTGGTATACTGTTTCTTATTACTTGTGCGTTGTGTGCTTTGCATGTTACCGTTATTTAGAAACGCGTGTTCGAGAGTTAACAAAATGAAGATCAAGACAAGAAAACTCTGAGCAGCAGCACTTCTTTTGAGGCAAGTGTTCCTTGACGCATCTTGAACCCAACTCTATCTCCCTCTAGTTTACTTCATGCATTGCGTTAATTTAAATCATGAGTCATTTACCTTGTTACATACTATTTTCCTTGTCGCCTGGGTTATGGTAGATGTTAATGATAATGAGGATGGGTATGTCATGCTTAGCTTGCTGTCTTGGGATGGGTAACAATTTGACTAATAAACTTGACTAATGGTTCACTTCAATTTAATCACCATGGACCTGTTAATCTTTTAGCAACCTGAAACTTAGGTATGTTGTAACTTGAGCAAGTGGTATGTTGATGGTGGTGCGGTTAGCACGAGACTTTGGTTTGTGGTAGTCTTGCTCAAGTTTGGTAAGGACCGGTTCGTGGAGCGGCAACCCAGGACAACAGCGCAAAGCACAAGGTTGATTATGGTAGACTTGGTCAAGTATTATGCTGTCTTCCTAGTTTTGCCGGCGTTCATGGAATGGGGGAGGAAGGGTTACTTCCAAACTCAGGTGATCGAGGGGTACTCTAGCCAAGGCGCAAGAGGGGTCTACTGTTTCAGGGGTACTGGCAGTAGGGAAACCTTAGCGGGGATGTTGGCTGGCTGGGAAGCGCTTTGAAAGACCATGTGGTGATCTCTTGCTCTCACACCTTTAGTAGTGTGAAGATAACATGGAGGTTTTAGTCACTGAAAAGTGATGGAATCACCACCCTGTGGGTAAAGTTGTGCACCTCTGCAGAGAAGTAAAACTGTCATGACAGCTGTGCTCACGGTCAGGAGCGGCCTGGATCCTCACATGATTAGAGATGGATGGATATGGTTCTGGCGGGTAGCTATTTGGATGCTGCAAGTGGGTAACTTGTAGTATGGTTTTTGGGCGGGTAGCCTGCTTCACTACAAGGGGGTACCTTGTAGTGTCTAATTAATTGTTGGTTTGGGTTAACATTCACCTAGTAATTCAGGAATGCTTTACTATTGGTTTATGGTGCTTTTCTGCAATTTAACCTTATGTCAGCCTTTCTTGTTATTCCCACACTTGCGGAGTACGACATGTACTCACGCTTGCTATTTCCTCTACTATCATGATATGCTGCTCAGAGAGTGAAGATGGACTACTTTGAAGAAGATGGTAAAGCCTAAGCTTGTGGAGCCCCGGTCGACTGCCTGTGGTGTTATGGAGTCTTCCGCTAGCGTTTGTATTCGTTTAGTCTTTGAGACATTTATTGTATTAATTATACGATTTAATTGTGACATTAGTTGTACTGTTACTTTATTTTGTTCTATATCTGTGAATCTTGATCCTGACGCACATATAGCTATGCATTCAGTTTTGTCCTTAAAACTTGTCGTGACACAAGCACACGCATCGATCCCTGTTCATTACTTCCTGTCCGCTTGCTCACGCATTAATTGTTTCGATCGTTCGCAGGCGTACCCGGTGTCGAAGGTGCTCCTGGAGAAGGCGGCGAGCAACTTCGCGGAGGAGCACGGCGTCGACCTGGTCACCCTCTGCCCTTCCGTCACCGTCGGGGAGGCGCCGGACAGGAAGGTCTACACCACCGTGCCCGCCATCCTCTCCCTGCTCTCCGGCGACGATGCGGAGCTCCGCGTGCTCAAGGGCATCGAGAAGGCCTCCGGCTCCGTCCCGCTGGTGCATGTCGACGACGTCTGCCGCGCCGAGGTGTTCGTCGCCGAGAAGGAAGAACTTCCCGCGGGGAGGTACATCTGCAACGGCCTCGACACGACCATCGGCGAGACGGCCAAGTTCCTGGCGGAGAAGTACCCGGAGTACAACGTCAACACAAACCTGTAAGAATCCTTGACACCCTGCCTTGCGCGGTCTCTCTGAACTTTGGATTTTTTTTTCTTTTTTAGCTGATGATCACTAATGATCGTTTGATTACATGTTACTTGCAGCTCCGGCGAGGTCCTTGAGAAGCCGATAGCGCTCCTGCCGTCGACGAAGCTGATCGAACAAGGGTTCGAGTTCAAGTACGGTACTCTGGCTGAGATTTACAACGACATGGTCGATTACGGCAAGACCCTGGGGATCCTGCCCAACTGATGTTCGTCTGGTTCGGAACACCGAACCCCTAACATGCTAAGGCCCCCTTTGGATTGCGGGATTTTTTCCTATTCCTGCGTTTTTCCTGTGAATAGTCAACTGATTCCTGTGAAATTCCTGTACAATTTCTGTGAAAATCCTGCGTTCCAAAGGGGGCCTAAATGTGTGTTAAGAGACGTGAGTGCTTCTGCTGCTTGAGTGCTTGAGTAGTTGAGTGCTATCCTCAAAATGTCTGTGCTTGAGTGCTTCTGCTGCTATCCTATGAGGCTGAAATGTGTGTTGAGTCAGCCAGTCGTGTAAAATATTGCTATGTACTCCCTACTTCTTTCATGCAAAATAATTGAGGTTGGTTTGAATGCTTTTTGAGGAAATGCTTGCATGTGAACAGAAAGATTCGTGACATTTTTGTTTTACGTTTTTTGGTTGCTTTCAACGGATCGAGTATGTGTGCCCAAAGCGCATGAAGTGACACCATTAAGGCGACAGAACCTTCTGACTAATCCCACTGTGGTATGCCAAATCACCGCATGTCCCTTTCGTGTTTGATGACTTTTTACGCTCTCGCGTGCTGGCACAGTAGCACCTAGTACAGTTCGGAAACCAAGGGACTGGTGCAAATCATGTTCGGACTCTGCCAGACATTGTTTTACGTTTTTATTTTACTAGCACAATGCCCGTGCGTTGCTACGGGCTATAAAAATTATGCAGTGATATACTTTAACTTAGAAGACCACAATTGTGTGTTCATGAAACTGTTTTTAGCTGATATATTTTAAAAAGTATCATTAAATTTAAATTTATGTTTATAGGTAGATTTATCTCACACCTAGCTGGTGCTACTTGTCACCAAAAAGATATATTTATAGGGAGATTTACCTCACACCTGACTGGTGCTACTTATCATTAAAAAGAAAAAAATTACTAAATAAATAAATAAATGTGACTCAGTTCATCACCCAGAACTGATCAAGACATATCATTATCCCCTTTTCTCTTTCTCTCTGCCTCCCTCTGCACTTATCTGCCATTTAAATGAAAACACATACTCTTTAAAAAGATACATATAAACAAAAATTAATTCAAATACGTTTATGATTCTGAATAAGGGACTGTTGCTTACACGTCATAATTGACCATACCAAACGTTCGTCGATTTCCGACCGAATAGTATGGCATGTCATTTGTCAAGAGCGAGATCGCCTTCGCTTTGGCCATCATGGCCATGGCCCTTGCAGCTGCTTACTTAGCCCAGAACGCGCCGCATCGGTCTGGCATTATTTGCAAGTGCTTCTTCCATTGCATAATTTTTCAAGAGCAACAAGTGGTGACAGATCCGAAGAGACACTTTAATGCCCAATTGTAAGCTTGAAATTCAGATAGGACTGGTGTGCCTTTCAACAGAAGCAATAGGCCTAAATCCAGAGAGCATAACAGCATTTGTACCGAAGCCGCATAGACATCGGCGAAGCACCTGAAATCAACTTTAATAACTCTGCAAAAGCTCTTCACAGTCTTCAAATGAATAGAAAGAGGACATGCAAGCAAACCGGAGCAGAAAAACATGAATAAACATTGATACAGGATGATGCATGCGTACCTTCGTAAGTTGCACTTAATTGATGATGATGGCCATTGCTAATTGAGGGGCGACACTGCAGCAGTCCATTGACGGAGCTGCCTTCTGTGTGATTCAAGCTGATGTGCGCTAGGTTCAGGACGACGGCAAGCAGCAGTCAATTGCTGATTACATCCCGCGTAAGCTGCGGTTGACTCCAATTTGAGGATCGAATCCGCATGGACTCTGGACACTGGACGTGTGCGCCATGGACTCGAGCTCGACCCCAACTTCGTTTTCTGGTCGTGTGCGCCATGAAGCAAAGCACGGGAGGAAGCGGAGGCGGACAGCAGCGAAGTTTCTGCAGGCAGAATCTGAGTAGAATTAGCCGGCAGAGGGCTGAAACTCAACGTCTGACGACCCGTGCAGAGGGAGGCGGACTCAGCGCGTGGCAAACGACTCAAATCGTACGGCGCAGCGCGGCAGAGGGCAAGATCATACAGTCAAAAATAGGCAAATCTAAAACCGGCAGACATGTCACACATTACAAACTTATTAGTATTAGATTTCTTTCAACGGATCGAGTGCCCACGCGCTTGAGGTGACACCATCAAGGCGACAGGAACATTTTGACAAATCCGAGTGGTGCTAGGCCAAATCCCTCCACAGGTACCCTTTCGTGTTTCGTGTTTCATGACTTTTGCGCTCTCGCGTGCTGATACACTGGTACTACTACTACCTCCGTTCCTAAATATAGTATCTTTTTGACTTTCAAACATCACGTTTGACCGCTCGTTTTATTTAAATTTTTTATGCAAATTTTATTTATTTTTTTATAATTCGTTTCATTATTGAAGATATTTTAATCAAAATATATATTTTAAAATATTTATAAAAAAAATTAAATAAGACGAGCGATCAAACGTGATGTCTGAAAGTAAAAAAGATACTATATTTAAGAAGAGAGAGAGTACCTAGTACGGTTGGGGAATCGAGGGACTGGTACAGACCACGTTCGAGCTCCGGCAGTGACACTGTTAGAAAGCACGCACCCTACTGTGGTATCGAGCTCCGGCAGGATCAAATAGTATCGCTTTTGTTCAGTGAATTGGACTGTTTTCTTTGGCATGTCCTATTGCGTCAGGATGAATTTGCCTCGTTGCTTTGTAAGTTTTTTTTTAGCATCAGTTACAGTATTTGCAGCAGTAATTACAATGTTCGCAGTTATTTTTCTGCAGCCGCAGCTGCAGGCTGCCGAACAGGGTGGACATGGTCTGGGCCTGGCCAATTGTCCATGTTTACTCGGTGGTCGTCAATCAAGAAAAATTGAAACCGGCCATGAGATGGTCAAAAACATCATGCAAACAGTGTAAAAGATTTTTATCAAGAAGCAGTCATAATGGAACTTTAAGAATTAAAACTGGGCATGAGATGTTCAACAACATCATGCAAACAGTGTAAAAGATCTTTTTTTTTTCAAGAAGCAGCCATAATGGAACTTTAAGAATTAAAACTGGGCATGAGATGGCCAACAACATCATGCAAACAGTAAAAGATTTTCCAAACTTTTAGATTCGAGCAACGATGATCCACATCACGTGAGCCGCGTGGATATTATCAATATCACACGGCATGGATCTCCGTGAACCAGGAGATTAGGTTCTAAGTCAAATCACTCCAAGGCAGTTCAAAAAAATGAAAAACAAAAGGGGCAATACGGGTAATGTTGTTAATAATGACACTATTCATTTGTTCCCAGGGGTTCATGGTACCACTTGTGTGTGTTGAAGAAGCCGGTAATCACCTAACTTGTGTTTCTAACGTGCATATGCTGCATTATAATTCCCAACGGTTGCTGATTATGTACTGAAATATTTGGTAAAAAAGCAGCAGCAGCAGTTGACCTTAGAATTTGCTTATGACTTCAAAACCATGCGTTGGGGCCCTTAATATTTTAATGAATCGATGACAAACAAGCAAGGACATCGCAACCACCGCTAGGCTCCTAATGCATGATTGTATAAAGTAATGAGTATTCACAAAACGGTTCACGCGGCATTTATTTTTGATTGTTCAATCATGTCTCGGATAATACACCTTGTGATGCACACATTGCAAGTACTAAAAAGGAAACATCCCGCTCGTGTTGGATGGTAGCATAAATCCAAAACACGTAGAATCTGCGGCGGGGTTTTTGGAAACAAATTCTCTGCGAACCGTCCGCAGACCTTTCCGGGTTTTTTCCTCTTGTTATTTGCCCCTCTTTTTTTTTTCCTTCCAAGGCCTATGACTACGAGGGATCGGAGATGCACAGTTTTCTCGCTTGTGGTCTTTTGCACACTTTTTTCTCCTCTGATGATGCCGTACATTGATATTGCCATCTCTCATGGCTCCGACGCAACCATCGGAGGACAACAGTGGCAGTATCAGACTTTCAGCAACTGAACGACGATAGAGGAGCAGTGCATGGTGAGGCACGTCAAGGGGATACTGAAGACGCGACCTTCTTCTTATCCAGATAAGCATCCATCAATCCATTCAACGACTCTCCTGTAGCAGCTGCGCCAAATGGCTGCACACACAGTTGAGCTATGCGGATATCGGCCCTGTTCGTTTTTTTTACGTTAAATTTTAGAGTTCTTTAAATAAAAAGAATTTAGTACTAAATAAAGTCTAATGATAAAATCTTTTTACAGATGGGTACATTTTTACGAGACGAATCTAACGAGCCTAAGTAAGCTATGTTTTGCTACAGTCGTGCTACAGTAATGCTACAGTAACCATCGTCTAACCACGGATTGCTTACCTTTATTAGATTCGTCTCGCGAATTAGACCAGAGGTTCTGCAGTTAGTTTTGTAATTAAACTTTATTTAATACTCTTAAATGATAAGATTCTTTTTTTAGACCCCTCTAAATTTTAGACCTCATGAAACGAACACCCCCGATCAGCCTTTTTTAATCAGAGTAAGGCCATTGCGAGACCACGTACAGTCAATTTGGCGACAATCAACAGCCCAAACAAGCAACGCATAGGCTCTTTGTAGACTTCAGCATATGTGTAAGGCCTGCATGACAGAGAGGGAAGGGTGATGCCACTGTCCCCGTTGCAGTCTTGGAGCCGGTACACGCTTGTCGCTGGCAGATGCGCCAACTTTTCTTCTCTCTCCTAACTTTATTCTGCAAAATCTGACACGGGTTGACGTATCGCCTCGCGATGGGCTTGCTCTCAACCCCCTGTTGCTACTACCAACGACTATCGTTCTGCATCTCTCGATCGGGCCTGAGAAAAAAAAAAATCCTGCATCTCCGGAGGTGTTCGTTTTATAGGGGTCTAAAATTTAGAGGGGTCTAAAAAAGAATCTTATTATTTAAGAGTATTAAATAAAGTTTAATTACAAAACTAACTGCAGAACCCCTGGTCTAATTCGCGAGACGAATCTAACAAGGGTAAGCAATCCGTGGTTAGACGATGGTTACTGTAGCATTACTGTAGCATTACTGTAGCAAAACATAGCTTACTTAGGCTCGTTAGATTCGTCTCGTAAAGATGTATCTATCTGTAAAAAGGTTTTATCATTAGACTTTATTTAGTACTAGATTCTCTTTATTTAAAGGCCTCTAAAATTTAGCGCTAAAAGAAACGAACAGGGCCTCCATCCAGAAATAGTGTATTCTCACGTTGACATATATCGCTAGCTTCTGTCTGGGGCTATTGTCAGTATCCTCGAACCGGTCCAAGTGTCCCCCGCCTCCAAATTTCGTTTTCGTAAAAAAAGTAAAAATAAAAAATTGCTTATGAAGGATCGGGATACATAGTTTTCTCGATCGCTTGTGGTCTTTTGCACACGTATCAGCAAGTAGACCGACGATTCTGTAAAAGCAGTGCATGGTGACGGCTACGTCAAGGGATACTAAAGACGCCCTTCTTATCCAAATAGGCATCCATCGGTCCATTCAACGACTATCCTATAGCAGCGGTGCCAAATGGCAACACACACAGTTCAGACTTGAGAGATATGTGGACGTCAGCCTTTTGTACCAACCGCCTGTAACGCCTGTTGCTACTACCAACGACTATCGTTCTGCATTTCTCGATTGGGCCTGAAAAAAAAAATCCTGCGTCTCCATCCAAAAATAGCGTGTTCTCACCTCACGTCGATATATGTTGCTGGCGTCTGTCTGGGGCTACTGTCAGTATCAGCGAACCGGGTCACGCCGCCAAACCACCCGATTGAGCACGTGACGAAGTGGACATGGCTACTGTTTCCAACAACTATTCTTCTAAAAAAGATGCTGCAATATCTCGCACCGAAGATAGCAATCTTGTACAGGACGATTCTATCGTTGATACGATCTAATTGTCGTCTAATTTGTGAGCCTGCTTGCTGAATGCGTGGCATATATATCAGGTCTCACTGCTCAGACTCTGGCGAGTTTGTGACCGGCGGCCATGTCGACCTTTGAGGAGAAGAAGACGGCGTGCGTGACCGGAGGGAACGGGTACATCGCGTCGGCATTAATCAAGATGCTACTGGAGAAGGGTTACTCCGTGAAGACGACCGTCAGGAACCCCGGTTCGACCATTCTAATCTCTGTATTTTTGCTGTCTCTTTTTTGCAAGGTAGTCGGTTCTGTGGAACTAATTTGTATATCTACGTACGTACGTAGACGACATGGAGAAGAACTCTCACCTGAGGGACTTACGGGCGCTTGGCCCCTTGGAGATCCTCCGCGCTGACCTGGACGAGGACGGCAGTTTCGACGATGCCATGGCCGGCTGCGATTACGCCTTCCTCATCGCAGCTCCAGTGAACCTCACGTCACAGGATCCCCTGGTGAGCAGCACATACACCTCATTCATAGGGAAGCTTGTATTCGTTTTAGCAATCCTTTTGAGTTCTTCATTTCTTCCTTGAGATAGTCTGCTATATTTGAGCATGCACGAATAATAAGTCTCGCTGGCCAATCGAGGCTGGCTAAAATGATTCTTTGATCGACTGATGATGGCAGAAAGATCAGGTCGAGCCATCTTTGCGAGGAATCCTCAACGTGATGAGGTCGTGCGTGAAAGCTGGGACGGTGAGGCGCGTGATCCTGACCTCGTCGGCTTCCTCGGTCTGCATCCGGCGGCCGCTGGAGGGCGACGGCCATGTCCTGGACGAGGAGTCCTGGTCCGACCTCGAGTACGTGACCGCCGACAAGCCACCAAGCTGGGTACAATTAATACAAGCTCACGTCTCTTAATCACTGCAGCTGTTCTTGTGATGATACCGTGTGCTGATCTTATGTTACAGGGATACGTCGTTTCGAAGGTGCTGTCGGAGAAGGAAGCGTGCAGGTTCGCACAAGAGAATGGCATCAGCCTGGTCACGGTGTGCCCCGTCCTCACCGTGGGCGCGTCGCCGCTGCCAAAGGTGTGTACGAGCGTCCCTGCTGCCCTCTCCATGCTATCAGGTGAGTGACACGAACTGATGCCTGTCTGACAAGCTTAGTAGTTTGGAAGTTCAATTATTGATGGCATCCGGTGTGGTTTCGTGTAATAATCGCACCAGGCGATGAAGCAGCGTTTGGCATGCTGAAAGGCATCGAGAAGACCTTCGGCGGGGTGCCGGTGGTCGACCTCGACGACCTCTGCCGCTCCGAGGTGTTCCTCGCCGAGACGGAGACGGCGTCAGGGAGGTACATCTGTTGCAGCTTCAACACGACCATCGCCGAGATCGCCCGGTTCCTGGCAGAGAAGTACCCGCAGTACGGCGTGAACGCAAAATTGTAGGATCAATTAACACCTCGATCAACGAGTTTGTTGAAACTTTTGAGCTCGAACTTAATTAACACCTGAAAGATGCACTGATGAGTGATGTGTAGTGGCTTGCTTTTTTCCTTTTGCAGAAGCTGTGACGAACTCCTCGAGAAACCGAGAGTGCGCCTGTCGTCCGAGAAGCTGGTCAGGGAAGGTTTCGAGTTCAAGTGCAAGACCCTGGAGGAGACGTACGACGGCCTTGTGGAGTACGGAAAAACTTTGGGAATTCTCCCCTATTGATAACACACGCTCCTTGTTTGCTTGGCTTCTGGTGGTCAGAATCAGATCATAAAAAACATGGTGTATTTCTGTAACAGTATGGCTGCAAATCAACAATCTGCACGGTCCCCCTATTGATAACACACGCTCCTTGTAGGCGGGAGGAAATGTTTTGCATCCGAGCAAGCCGAACGGGGCCCAACCTACGACGTTCATTCGGCCCGTAAAATCAAGCACCGTGACCCAATAGACAGGCAATTGTTCTTCCCATCGACGTATGTAACAGTTGGTAATGGAGAAGGCACGCCGTTCTGGGAGGCAAAATGGCTACATAACTCTGCCCCGAAAGAACTCGCACCCAATCTCTATTGCAAGGCGAGATTCAAGTTCAGAACAGTGCAAAAAGAATTGTCCAACTTCAACTGGATCAGAAACCTTGGCGACCTCGATAGCGAAACCTTACTAGATGAATTTGCACTGCTTTATACTGCCCTCAATGACATCAGACTGAATCAGCGTCGGGAGAGTACTCTGTTGCTTCGGCATACAATATTCAGTTATGTGGCACTACTATTCCTTTCCCGACAACAGCGTTGTGGAAAGCCAAAGCTGAACCGAAATGTCGTTTTTTCGCGTGGCTAGCGATGTATGGCAAAGTCCAAACAGCAGACAATCTTATGAAGAAAAATTGGCCTTGCAATCCTATCTGTGCCCTATGTAAATCTGAACCTGAGACAACTGAACACCTTCTAGCACAATGTAACTTCACAAGGGCATCCTGGGAACGGCTGGCTTCGTTATTGCAGCTACCGCGAAGCTTCGCTGATATCAATGTGGTTGGGGTAAAGCAATAGCTCAACTCTATTTTAAAGGCGGCAAGTGGATCATCCAGGAGAAGATTCAGTGGCATACTCTTCACATTTTGGTGGCAAGTCTGGAAAGAGCGCAACAGAAGAATTTTTGAACAGAAGGAGCAGTCCCACACAAATCTGGCCCAAATGGTCAAGGATGATCTCAAGCTTTTACATCTGGCCTTAACTCATTCTATTCAAGAAACTAGGAAGGTGGCCCGCGCAAATTGCGCGGCTAGGTTCGTTATATTCTTAATTTATTTTTCACATTGTTTTTCTTCGTGTCTTTCAAAAACAACATTTTAGATATTTTGTCTCTATTTTTTGGAACGTTGTACAACATAAATTTCACATATAGTATATGTATACAATCCATAAAAACACTAACATCATTTAAAAACATAATTCTGATTAATATCTAAAATTTGAAATTTGTCTAATAAATTTACTCAGCATATTTGCGGAGGTTTATTGGATGTTTATACTCGTCAAACATGTGGGTTGTAAGTTGTCCGGTCCAAGATCGACCATTGCAAGCTATATCTTGCCCCGTAACTCCATGGCATTGTGACTCGATGTCTCTTGTCACCGATCGACCTGCTATATATTTCTTTGTCACATATATATATAATGTTGTTGACCCCAAATAGCAGCAAGATTTAGGACTTTTTTCTAATGTGTCTTTTGTATTTCCCTAACAAAATTAACTCCTCGTTAATTTGATGTTGTGACAGTAGGGTGTGTGACCTAAACCTGGCTCCAGTGTCTTGTCTGCCTATCGATTAACGTAGCTCCACATGCGTGATTCAATGGTCGTGCATTGCACTATCATGGCTAGATACCACAGCATCCATCGTGCATTTGTAAATATTCTATATCATTTGTTTTCTGGGATTTTTTTTGATAAATTTAGAAAAGAATGTACCTCTCTATCTAGGGAATTCTAAGAACGTCTGAAAATATGATGGCCTGAAGCATAATTCGTTTGAACGCTTCCTAGGGCCGCATTGTCATGCAAAGTGCCTACTGATGCCTCATCAAGAAGTTCATCATGGATATGATCCGTGGAGATCTTATCAGTCGGTGGAGCAATCAAGCTGCTACTTCGAATGGACACATGACCAAAAGGCATTCTTTGTTTCTAATTATTACTCTTTACCTCCATTGCGATTGATCTCGCAGTACCATACCAGAAGCCACACTTAGCTACACCATGTCTGTTTACCTAACATCCCAAGCCTGTAGTTGACTCAGAATGTTGATGGGCATAGGTCTGTTGTTGTGGCCCGCTGCCCCAGAATGCTCTGCATTATGCATCTCCAAACATGTCAATGGTCATAGGTCCGCTTGTCAGCTTTATCTTCTTCTCTTTTTTTTTGCTTTATTAATCTTCTTCTAACCTTTGACCTTTGCTTCTTTCCCTATCGAACTGATCCATGCTCGGGCGTGGTTGTATGAGACGGCGTTAGGCCATCTACTCTATGGTTTTGGTATTGTCTAGCTCAGCTAGCTAGTTTCTCCTCCCGACATCCTGCAAGCAAGGAACTACCAAATCGTGAAGCGTCACAGGTTGGCTCGCAGGCAGAGATCTCGGCTGTTGCCGTCTTGATTCCATTCTTCTCGCATGCATCCCTCGTCGGCCGATGTGCACCACATAATCATACACCGCCCTGTCGTGGCCTGATGGATTTATTGGCTCCTCCTATCTTTCTCATCTCTGTCAACTGCATGCATCTTTTATTGCTAGCTACATGCGTAGCTGTTCCTGCAGAATGCATGTATGTGTGACGGGTCGACACCATCATGCATACGTCCAGCTACAGTGTCCTTGGAGTTTTCCTTATGCAGGAGCGTTGATGTGCTGCTATCTACGCGATGTCATGACTGGCTGCTAGCTACGGAGTATTTGAAGAACGTGGGACCAGGGTAGGCAAACAAACAACTCACGTAGAGTTCTCTAATTTCTGAATTGATTATGGTGCCGCTGGTTTCTCTTATTTTATTTCTTTACAGTAAGTAGAAATCGTTTTTTTTTTCTTGACAGCAGGTAGAAACCGTCTCCATCTTAGATACGGGTGGAAACCTACAGGTAGAAACCGTCTAGCATCTTGTTTGGCACCACCGGCGATTTGTTTTCTTGCTTCACATCCCCGCCCTCCTGACGTGCACAACCCAAATTAGCAAATATATCAGCGGTTGCTTTTCATCTGTCCCTCAGTTTCGTTTTGTTTTCCACATGACCGATGGCCGTCTCATCTGATCTATTGATGGTTTGTTTTCCTTATGACTCAAAGATATAGTATATATATAAAGAAGTTCGCAAAACGAAAAAGATATAGTGAAGGATCTCGAGTTTCTTAGGACTCTTCATTGAACCTGTACGTCACAGATCAAATCCGAATTTTATACTTGTTTATTTCCTTTTTAACAAACTTTAGCGCTTGTGTTTGACGTGGACTCCTGGTTCTTTATATTTTTATTCCGAATTAATGCTTATTTGACAATTAATCTAGAGCGCTAGTGTTTGACATGGACTTTTGGATTCTTTATTTTTTTATTCCGAATTAATGTTTATTTGACAATTAATCTAGAGCGTTAGATCTTCATAAAATCGAACGGTTCACATCTTTGTTTTTCCTCTGATTAACGTGGAAATTTTGTGGCCTTGAGAGCGAACGTGGTGGCTTCTTTTTCTCTTCAAATACTAAAATAATAATAAAATAATAAATTCAGTCTGACTGTCATTTGTATGTGCGTTACTCTGCTCTGGCAACCTAAGGGTTGCGCTGTTGCATGGCTGTCTTTTTCCTTGGTTTGTATATGAGAACTTTGTATGTATCTCCTTCTTAATGAATGGCAGCACTCCTGCCGATTTTTCAAAAAAAAAAAAAAAGCCTGCTAACAGCCTCGCAAGCCGAACGGGGCCCAACCTCGTGGCTCACAGCCTCGCAGCAAAGCCTCGTCCCTGTTCGTTCGATTCGGCACGGCGCGACGCACTTGTGCCGTCGGGCAGTGCCGCGTTCTGCCACGCGCTGGAGCAACGAGACGCCACTTCGGCACTCACCGCCACCTGCCCTTGCGACTGGGGCCCGTCGAGGCGATGACTAAGAAGCTAGTACGTACAAGCCCAGGCCGACTGGCAGAGGAGCTAGATGTAGCGCCGCGCCAGTGATGCCCTGTCTGATTGAATCCTTCTGAGAAGCCGGCCTCCGATCCGCGGTGACGCGGCACTTCCTGCTCTGGTTTCATGTTCGTCTGGTCCGCGGTGCGTGACTTGGTCGAACGCTCATCGTCACCATCTGCAAATGTCTTACACTCTATTGATTATTGCGGCCACTTTCTCGGCTCTGATCGCTCCAAAGGAGCGTTCAACCATCTTTTTATGCCTCAGTAGCGCGCTAGAATTGTTACTGCGGTGCTGTGTGGTGCCTTCTTCAGTTCCTCACAGTTTTGCTTCTGCAAACGGGAAAATTAATTAGCTGATGGATCTGGCTTCCCTATCAACTTCACTCTTCCTCCTCTCCTTGGTTTCACTATGCATGTCCGATGACCAGCTAGAGCCTGCAAAACCACTGGTATTCCCCAACAAGCTCATCTCCAACAATGGCTTCTTTGCACTGGGCCTCTTCTCTCCGGCCAACTCAAGCAGCACGCGCTTCTACCTCGGCATATGGTACAACAACCTCCCGGAGCGCATGGTTGTGTGGGTCGCCAACCGTGACAACCCAATCACCACACGCTCTTCCTCGACTCTCGCAGTGACGAACCGGTCTGAGCTTGTCCTGTCAGACCCGGAAGGAAGAGTCTACTGGAGCACGAAGAGCAGCGTCACCACCACTGGAGGCGCCGGAGCTAGCGCAGCGCTGCTCAACGACGGGAACCTGGTCCTACGGTTCTCGGAAGGCGACGTCCTATGGCAGAGCTTCGATCACCCGACCGACACCCTCCTCCCGGGCATGCCATTCCGGGTGAACTACCGGACGCGAGCCACCGAGCGTCTGGTTTCTTGGAAGGGCCCGGAGGACCCGTCCACCGGCGACTTCTCCGTAGCCGGGGACGTGACCTCCGGCATCCAGTTCTTCATCTGGCACGGGTCCAACATATCCTGGCGCCACGCGCCGTTCAACGGCGCGACGGTCTCCTCTTACCAGCCGACCGGCGCCAGCTATGTCATAGTGAAGTCGGTCGTCGTGAACGGGGACGAGATCTCCCTGACGTACAGCGTCTCCGACGGGTCGCTGGGCGTGCACACCAGGGTGGCCTACACGGGCAGGTTCGAGTTCAGGATCTGGAACAGCACCGCGTCGGCGTGGACTGTCGTGGACGGGCACCCAGGTCCCGGATGCGATGGTTACGCCTCGTGCGGCCCGTTCGGCTACTGCGACTTCACTGAGGCCGTGACGACGTGCAAGTGCCCCGACGGGTTCCAGCCCAACGGGGCGGCACCGTCGGGAGGATGCGCGAGGAAGGAGACTCTCAGATGCGGCGACGGGGACCATTTCGCGACCATGCCGCACGTGAAAATTCCGGCGATGCCTGTGTTCGTCAGGAACAGAAGCTCCGACGGCTGCGCGGCGGAGTGCCTCGGCAACTGCTCGTGCACGGCCTACGCTTACACCAACCTGAGCAACGCCATGAGCGGGGGCGACCCCTCGAGGTGCTTGTTGTGGTTCGGTGAACTTGTGGATATGGGGAAGTACCCGATCAACGCTGGCGAGGACCTGTATCTCCGGCTTGCCGGCTCCACAGGTATGTCCATTTCTTCCCTACCCCTACCAGGCTTTCCTTGGCCACTTCAGTCAGGTTGACACTAAATATTTTTGCAATTCAAGAAAAAAAATAACAATATGATTGGCCAACCTGACTAAACTATGCGTTGATAAGTAATCGCCATTTCGGAAAGACACTGAAGCAAGTTCGCGCTTACATGAGTGATCACTAAACTATGCATTTCGGGGCACTGCACCGGTGCCATTCACCCAGATATCATCTCCACTGCGCTAGGTATCTAATTTTTTTTAGCACTTTTACGGTAGAACCAAATGGATGGATTTTTTCTCTTGCGTCCTCCTAACTGGTCTGCTCTGATTTAGTCCAAGTCCACGCTGTCTCGATCGGTTAAATTTCCAAATTACTGCACAATTTTCCGCCCTATGTGGGCCCCCTTTCAATGTGACGAGAGAAACATTTCGATTTGACAGACAGAAAAATCTTTGAGTTTACGCGCAGCAGTCCACTCATTTTATTGTCCAGTTGCTCTACATCTACATGCTCCTTTCTTCACACCTCGCAGACCCAAATTGAACATGGGCAAGGCTTGCGTTCCCGTTTTCATCCTCCTGATCTTGAGTTCTACCAGCCATTCAGATGACCAACTAACACAAGGAAAGCCGCTCTCTCCCGGCGACGAGCTTATATCCGAGGGCGGGGACTTCGTCCTCGGCTTCTTCTCCCCGACGAATAACTCCAGCACGAGATTATACATCGGAATCTGGTACCACAACCTCCCGGAGAGGGAGCGCACCGTGGTATGGGTCGCCAATCGGGACAGCCCAATCACCACTCCTTCATCAGCGCAGCTCACCATCACCAACAGTTCAGAGCTGGTGTTATCCGACGGGAAGGGCCGCACACTTTGGACGTCGGCGGTGAACAACGCTACAGCCGGAGGTGTTGGAGCTGTTGCGGTGCTTCTCAGCTCCGGTAACTTCGTCCTCCGATCTTCAAACGGCACGGACATCTGGCAAAGCTTCGATCACCCGACAGACACCATCCTTCCAACCATGAAGATTTTGCCAAGGTACAAGGCACAAACGGCAACACATATCTTTGCCTGGAAAGGTCCTGATGATCCATCCACAGGAGACATATCTGGCGGCGTCGATCCAGACTCCGACCTCCAGTTCTTCATCTGGAACGGGACGGCGCCGTACTGCCGCACCACCGTTTTTAACGATGCCTCCCTGTCCAGCCTCGCATATTACCAGAGCAACGTTACTTCCATCTTCTACCAAGCCATGGTCACGGGGGACTGAGTACTACTACACGTTCAGAGTGTCATATGGCTCACCCTACGTGCGCCTCTCACTTGATTACACTGGAAATTTGAGTCTCCTGAGCTGGAACAGCAAGACATAAGAATGGGCAGTCGTTTTTGAGCATCCCAGCACTGAGTGTGACCTGCCCTCAAAAAAAAAAAAAACACTGAGTGTGACCTCTATGCCTCATGTGGTCCCTTCGGCTTCTGCGACTACACGGCGCCCGTCCCGGCATGCCGATGCCTGGATGGTTTCGTACCCGTCGATGCCGGAAGATTTTCCAAAGGATGCTAGAGAATGGAAGCCTTGACGTGCGGAAAGAAAACAAATTTTGTGACCGTGCCCGGAATGAAGGTTCCTGACAAGTTCTTGCGCATCAAGAACACAAGCTATGACCAGTGTGCGGCCGAGTGCAGCGCAAACTGCTCGTGCACGGCGTATGCCTACGCTAACATGAGCAATGTTGGCACTATGAACGATACATCGAGATGCTTGGTTTGGACTGGGGATCTCGTCGATATGGGGAAGGCTGGCGTCGGCGAGGACTTGTACCTCAGGCTTGCCGACTCATTAGGTACGTACGTTCAGTTCCATTGTCTGGCTCCACAGTAGGGTGATAGTGCTTCTTCCTCGCAATTATATGATGGTATAAAATTTCCCACGTCGACAATAGCCTTTTCACTGTTGATCTTGCAGAAGTAAATAATGTTGACGTTAGGGCATGGTGTTCAAGTTTCAGTTAATGGTCATGTCCTAATGTCAACCAGTAAAATCCAGAGGGAGTATCATTATGCAACCTAAGCTTACCACAGAGCCACAAACCCAGCACCAATGCTGGAGGGGTTACTGTCTTATTGACTTATTGTGTTGGCGTTCTGGTATATTAGTGCGTAAATGTTCGCAGCCAGTTGTTTTCAGGAGTTCAAGTGTTCACAGATCAGTCGTAGTATTATTTGCAAGAAACCTCAAACTATTGGAACTGGTGTAAGATGCAATAGATTCTGAGATTGCATACCTTTGCCCATGCAGTTGAAAAGAAGAGTAGTTTAGCGAAGATTTTATCGCCGATCATGTCATGTGTGTTGCTACTCGCATTCGTAGCCCTTGTCTGGATATGCAAAAACAGAGGTACAAACAGCATGATCCCCTGCTTTTTTTCCAAAATGCAATACTGTTGTATAACTGTAGGGAGAAAGTTCACTTACATTTCTGCTAGCAGGCACATGGCAAAAGAAGAAAGCCCACAAGAGAATGATGCTAGAATACTTGAGGACTACAGATGAAGCTGGGGACAAGGATATAGAGTTTCCTTTTATTAGTTTTGAAGATATTGTTGCTGCAACAGACAATTTCTCTGATTCCAATATGCTTGGAAAGGGAGGTTTTGGTAAAGTTTACAAGGTACCAGTACAAACTTGTAGTAGTAGGTACACCACTCGTAACACATTACGATTCTGAATGGCTAAATCATGTAGGGAATGTTAGAAGGTATCAAGGAAGTAGCCATCAAGAGACTTAGCAAGGGTTCAGGGCAAGGAACCGAGGAGTTCAGAAATGAAGTTGTCCTAATTGCAAAATTACAGCACAAGAACCTAATTAAGCTTCTCGGTTGCTGCATTCATGAAGATGAAAAATTGTTGGTTTACGAATACTTGTCCAACAAAAGTTTGGATCAATTCCTCTTTGGTACGTGCATTTCCAATTTTTCATTCTGTTGCTAAAACCCAACAAATAAAATACGTACAGTTGCCTAGTGATATGATGCATCCTATCATGTTATGTTTTATCAGACTCTGGAACAAAATCAATGCTTAAGTGGCCGACAAGGTTCAAGATAGTTCAAGGCATAGCCAGAGGAATTATGTACCTCCATCATGACTCGAGATTAACTATAATACATAGAGACCTCAAAGCAAGTAACATTTTGTTAGATAAGGAGATGAGCCCCAAGATATCAGATTTTGGCATGGCTAGGATATTCGGTGGTGACCAGCTCGAAGCAAATACTAACCGAGTTGTAGGGACATAGTAAGTAACTCTTGCTCTTAATTTTTCGGATGGAACTATCAGCTTGCCTCGTCCAGCCTATGCAAAACATTACATATTAGTACTCTTTGGCACAGTGGTTACATGTCCCCTGAATATGCAATGGGAGGAGCATTTTCAGTTAAATCAGACACCTACAGCTTTGGTGTCCTACTATTGGAGATTGTGAGTGGATTAAAGATCAGCTCGCCACAGCTTATCATGAATTTTCCTAACCTAATAGTCTATGTAAGTATTGGGATGTTCAGAATATATCTCAGTGAAAATATATTGGCTCACTAAGAAACTATCTCTATGCGCAGGCATGGAACTTATGGAAGGATGGCAAGACAGAAGATTTGGTGGATTCATCTGTGAAGGAAAATTGTCCTCTCGATGAAGTTTCACGATGCATCCACATAGGACTTTTGTGTGTACAAGACAGTCCGGACTGTAGGCCACTCATGTCAGCAGTTGTGTTCATGCTAGAGAACAAAACCACACCACTCCCATTGCCAATGCAACCTGTGTATTTTGCATGCATGGATACCAAACCTGGACAACACAACAGAGTATTTTCAGTGAATAACATGAGCCTCACGGCACTAGACGGTCGTTAGGCGTTCATTGGCAACTTCCAAACAAAGAGAATTGCAGTAATTTTGTACATTGTAACAATTCTTTGCTTAACTATATATTAATGTGGAGTTGTCAAAATACGGTATATAGTTAAGTGAATTGAACGCAAAATTGGTTTTTATTGTCTGTAAGATAATCACTGGGGTAAAACCAGGTTGGAGTTGAGTGATACGAAATATTGTGGTATTTGTATCCGCATGGCTCATTTAGACAACATATTCTGATTCTACATGAGGTTGCTTTGATCATTTGTTCCTGTGATTAAAGCAAGAAGGTTATCTGAAGATTTTATAGTGCATTAGCCTATTATGCACCAGATTATGTATTCTGACTTTGCTCTGAGCTAGCATGCATATTGTCAGACGTTACACGAGACCTATCCTGGTTGGTTATCGCCATATCTCTGTCCTACAACGTCCCCCAAAGTTCAGAGAAAACAATGGTAAAAGGCTCAGTCGTTCTTCAGAGTTGATTCCAGCATTAATCGACACTTGAAAACGTGGCTGTTGATCCAAAAATTCAAATCCACAGAAGAAATGATTGGATATTCAGTGAGGTTCCACCGACAGTTAACAACTGCAAAAATAGATTCCTGAAGGAACTCTCTCTCCAACTGCGCAGGGCAAAGAGAGAGTATTTCCCTCAAATTCAGACGTGGCTAGACCCTTGTTTAGAAAGGCGTTGCCTAGGCCTCGTCTAGGCACGCCTAGGCGTTAGGCAGTGGCCTTCCGCCTCGCCTAGGAGGGTAGGCGCTCCCTAGACAGTCAACAGCAAAATTCCGGAGCACAGTAAGAGTGAAAAACCGTTTGGAGAGCAGAAAAATAGAGTCGTGAGAGCAAGATCTAACTGTCGGGCGTCGTCGCCCTTTCTCTGTCGGTCATTGCCACCTCTTCTCCGTCGCCGCCGTCACTCCTGGCATGGTCAGGAGAGAATGCGGTCGAGAAAAGAAAGTCGCATGAGAGGATAAGGTCGGGAGAACCTTCATAGGAGGGCTGATGGGTCAGAAAAAGGTTGAATGGGTCATTACATGACAGTCCATCTTATGATTCATTCTTTATTTTTCAATTTTAACCTTATTTTTAGTATTAAATTAGTAAATTTGTAACGCCTAGAAAAACACCTAGGCGCGTCTAGCCTCGCTTAGGCGCCCGCCTAGCGCCTAACGTCTCTCTGAACAAGGGGCTAGACTCTGTAACATACTACTAGTTTTAAGCTCGGCCGCTACTCATACAAAGCATGTTCCTTTTTTGCTTGGTTTGTGGTGGCCAGAACGACAGAACCAGATCACAAAAAATATGTTGTATCATGTCTGTACTTTGTTTGTATGCCTGGAAGTAGTAGAATGCCGCCCCTGCTGGTATGAACACGTTTTCTGCGTCCTGAAGCCCATCATCATCACAATGGGAAAAACAAGCCAAGTTTTGTTAACGTAATAGCGGCGAAACGCTCCCCTTGGCACTGGGCTCTGCCTCTGACCCAGAGCAGTTCGTTCCATGCGTCCGGCGGGTCGCCCTCTGCGCTCTGCGCTGCAAACCTCCCAGTACCCTGTACCACGGCGTCACTGTTCGTCCGGCTCGGCACGATCCACGAGTGCGACGCGCCTGTCTCGTGGCGGTGTCCCTGCTAGGTTTGGGCGTTTGGCGACGCACTTACCTGCCGTCGAGCAGCGTGGCCCCTGCCACGCGCTGGAGCAGCGAGACGCCACTTCGGCACCCGCCGCCTCCCCTTGCTACCGGGGCCCGACGAAGCGATGACGAAGAAAGCTACAGGATAGGCGCCAACGCGACGCGCCGTCAAGTCCACGACCCATCTCGCACGGCTCTAGGGGTAGCGCCCGCGCGCCGGCCGGTTTATGCCAGCTTGATCGGATTCGACCGTCCAGGGAAAGCCAGCCTCCGACCGATTCAACGCACCGGTCGCCGGAGCCGTCATGGCATGGCCGGCCATTGTACTGAGGACGAGCCGCGAGGGTCGCATCTGCTCAACTGAGCTCAACCTGGCCGCACCGCACGCACGGCACAATTTTGACCCAACGGTAGCAGGCTACCTGTTCTGTGCGTCGTCTCACGCGGCTGCCTGTGCATTGTAGCGGTCCGTCGTCGATCGCCGACGCGGCACTTTCTGCTCTGCTTCCAGTTCGTCTGGTCCGCGGTGCGTGACTTGGGCGGACACTCGCTGAGTCGCTAGCACTAATTAATACCTGGACGAGCCGGAGCTAGCGCGGCGCTGCTCAACGACGGGAACCTGGTCTGCTACCGGACACGAGTCACCAAACGCGCGCCTGGTTTGTTGGAAGGGCTCAGATCGAGGACCCCTCCACCGGCGACTTCTCCTTCAGCTGGGACGCGAGCTCGGGCTTACAGTTCTTCGTCCGGCACGGGTCCAGCCTGTCGTGGCGCAGCGCGACATGGACCTGGGCGATGGTCTCCTCTCTGAATCAGAGGAACAAGAGCGCCGTCGTAATTCATACCGTCGTCGCCGACGGGGACGGCGAGGTTTCAACGACGTTCAGCATCTCCGACGAGTCGCCGGGGATGCGCGCAAGGATGGCCAACACGGGCGCGTTCGAGTTCACTGTCCGGAACACCAGCGCGTCCGCGTGGACAGTCTTCCAGGCGAACCCGACTCCCGGATGCGATCCTTACGCCTCGTGCAGCCCCGTTCGTCTACTGCGACACAACGGAGGCCGTGACCCGACGGGTTCGAGACCAACGGGACGGCACCGTGGGGAGGATGCGTCAGGAAGGAAATGCTCAGATGCAGCGACGGAGACCATTACACGACCTTGCCGGACATGAAGATTCCGGCGATGCCAGTGTTCATTGGGAACAGAAGCTCCGACGGCTGCGCGTGTACCGCGGTGCACGGCCTACGCTTACGCCACCTTGAGCAGCGCCATGAGCGGAGGCGACCTGACCAGGTGCTTGCTTTTGTTCGGTAAACTTGTGAATATGGGCAAGCACTTGCACATCGATGGCGAGAACATGTATCTCCGGCTTGCCGGCTCAACAGATACGTCCCTTTCTTCCCAACCAGGCTTTCCTTGCCCACTTCAGTCAGATTGACACCAGCAAAAGAAAAGTGTATGTAGCCTAGTGGTTACAAGAGCCTCAGTAACACCTGAGGTTCTGGGTTCGACTCACGATGGGAGCGAATTTTCTAAGATTTAATAGCGTTGTGCTTTTAGCAGGAGGCGTGAGTGGTGACTTCGTCAATCTAGAAGATTTGTTGGCTCAGTCATCGAAGATGCTCACGGTCATAGAGGTGAGTGTGCGTGCGTTGTGAGTGTCTGAGTTGTACTATATAATAAAAAAAATAATCAGTTGGTCACCAAATATTTTTACAATACAAAGAAAAAATAATTTAATTGCCCATTTAGCTCACATGCAGTTGCCTAAAACCCGCTTGATAATGTAGTCGCCATTTTGGAAGGACAGTGAAGCAAGTTCGCCCTTACATTAGTGATAACTAAATGTGCATTTCAGGGCAGCGCGCTGGTGCCATTCATTCACCAAGATATCATCTCCGCTGTGCCTGCGCTAAGATGATAGCTCAGTTTTTTTTTTTCTTGCGTCCTCCAACTGATCTTCTCTGATATTGTCCAAAGTCCTCGCTGTCTTGATCCGTTAGATTTCGGAATTATTGTAGAATATTCCGCCCTGTATCTGTCCCTCTTCAATGTGATGAGAGAAACATTTCAATTTCACGGACTGTGAAATATTTGAGTTTACCCGCATTTGTCCACTCATTTTTTTTTCGAGGAACATCGTCCACTTATTACATTGTCCAATTGCTCTACATCTATATGCTGTTTTCTTCTACACCACAACCTCACAGAGCCAAATTGGACATGGGCAAGGCTTACGTTCCCGTTTTCATCCTCCTGTTCTTGTGTTCTACCAGCCAATCAGAGGACCAGCTAACACAAGCAAAGCCGCTCTCTCCCGGAGACGAGCTCATATCCGAAGGCGGAGACTTCGCCCTCGGCTTCTTCTCCACGACGAACTCCAACACGAGCTTATACATCGGAATCTGGTACCACAACCTCCCGGAGAGGGAGCGCACCGTGGTATGGGTCGCCAATCGGGACAGCCCAATCACGACTCCATCAGCGCAGCTCGCCATCAGCAACAGTTCAGAGCTGGTGTTATCCGACAGAAAGAGCCCCGCCCTTTGGACATCGTCAGCAGCCAACGCCACAGCTGGAGGTGCTGGAGCTGTCGCGGTGCTTAAAAGCTCAGGGAACTTCGTCCTCCGATCGTCAAACGGCACGACGATCTGGCAAAGCTTTGATCACCCGACAGACACCGTCCTTCCAACCGTGAGGGCTATGCTAAGGTACAAGGCACAAACGGCAACACGCTTCTTTGCCTGGAAAGGTCCTGATGACCCATCCACAGGAGACATCTCCGGAGGTGTCGATCCAGACTCCAATCTTCAGTTCTTCATCTGGAATGGGACGGTGCCGTACTGTCGCGCCACCGTGTTTAACGACGCCTCCCTGTCCAGCAGCACATACAAGAGCAACGCTACTTCCATCTTCTACCAAGCCATGGTCAACACTGGGGACGAGTTCTACTACACGTTCAGTGTGTCCGCTGGCTCACCCTACACGCGCCTCTCCCTTGATTACACTGGAAAATTGAGTCTCCTGAGCTGGAACAGCAAGGCATCTGCATGGGCAGTGATTTATGAGCACCCCGGCGCTCGCTGTGACCTCTACGCATCGTGCGGCCCGTTCGGCCACTGCGACAGCACAGCGACCGTCCCGGCGTGCCGGTGCCTGGATGGGTTTGTGCCCGTCGATGCCGGCAACTTCTCCAGAGGATGCCAGAGAATGGAAGCCTTGACATGTGAAAAGAGAACCCATTTTGTGACCATGCCCGGGATGAAGGTTCCCGACAAGTTCTTGCACATCAGGAACAGAAGCTTCGACCAGTGTGCGGCGGAGTGCAGCGCAAAGTGCTCGTGCACGGCGTATGCCTACGCCAACATTAGCTATGCCGGCACTACTATTGACACGTCGAGATGCTTGGTTTGGACAGGGGATCTCGTCGATACGGGGAAGGATGGCTTCCTGGAGAACTTGTACCTCAGGCTTGCCGACTCATCAGGTACGTGCAGTTCTATTGTCTGGCTCCACGGTAGGGTGACATTGCTTCTTCTCGAGATTATATGATGGTATAAAATTTTCCCACGTTGACAATAGAATTTCACTATTGATGTTTTCAGAAGTAAAAATATGCACAGTATTACCTCCTGATGATAAATATAATCCAGAGACAGTAGCATAATGCACCCTAAGCTTATCACAGAACCACAAACCCAGCAGCAACGCTGGAGGGGTTACCTTCTTAGTGACTTATTGTGTTGGCGTGCTGATAGATTAATACGTAAATGAACGCAATCGGTTGTTTTCAGGTGTTGGAGTGTTCTAAGATCAGTCTTGGTATTATGAGCAAGAAACCTCAAACTATTTGCAAGTAATGTATGACGCAATAAATGCTGAGATTGCATACTTTTCCACGTGCAGATCAAAAGAATATCAACTTAGTGAAGATTTTACTGCCGATTATGCCATTACCATGTGTGCTGCTACTCGTATTTGTAGCCCTTGCCTGGACATGCAAAAACAGAGGTACAAAGAACACCATCCCCTGCTTTTTCCACAATGCAACACTCCAGTATAACAGAAAGTCCATTTATGTTTCCGATAGTAGGCACACGGCAAAAGAAGAAAGCCCATAAGAGAATGATGCTAGAATACTTGAGGACTACAGATGAAGCTGGGGACAAGAATATAGAGTTTACTTTTATTAGCTTTGAAGATATTGTTGCAGCAACAGACAATTTCTCTGACTCCAATATGCTTGGAAAGGGAGGTTTTGGTAAAGTTTACAAGGTACCAGCACAAACCTGTAGTAGTTACTCTACTAGTAACATATTACGATTCTGAATGACTAAATTATGTAGGGAATGTTAGAACGTAGCAAGGAAGTAGCCATCAAGAGACTTAGCAAGGGTTCGGGGCAAGGAACCGAGGAATTCAGAAATGAAGTGGTCCTGATAGCAAAATTACAGCACAAGAACCTAGTTAAGATTCTCGGTTGCTGCATTCATGAAGATGAGAAATTGTTGGTTTATGAATACTTGCCCAACAAAAGTTTGGATCAATTCCTATTTGGTATTTGCATTTCCAATTTTTCATTCTGTTGCTAAAACCCAACAAATAAAATACGTACAGTTGCCTAGTGATATGATGCATCCTATCATGTTATGTTTTATCAGACTCTGGAACAAAATCAATGCTTCAGTGGCCGACAAGGTTCAAGATAGTTCAAGGCATAGCCAGAGGAATTATGTATCTCCATCATGACTCGAGATTAACAATAATACATAGAGACCTCAAAGCAAGTAACATTTTGTTGGATAAGGAGATGAGCCCTAAGATATCAGATTTTGGCATGGCTAGGATATTCTGTGGTGACCAGCTCGAAGCAAAAACTAACCGAGTTGTAGGGACATAGTAAGTAACTCCTGCTCTTATTTTTTCAGATGGAACTATCGGCTTGCCTCGTTCAACCTATGCAAAACATTACATATTAGTTTTTCTTTAGCGCAGTGGTTACATGTCCCCTGAATATGCAATGGGAGGAGCATTTTCAGTCAAGTCAGACACCTACAGCTTTGGTGTTCTACTACTGGAGATTGTGACTGGATTAAAGATCAGCTCGCCACAACTTATCATGAATTTTCCTAACCTATTAGTCTACTCCCTCCGTCCCTAAATATAGTACTCTTTTGACTTTCAAACATCACGTTTGACCGCTTGTCTTATTCAAATTTTTTGCACAAATATTTAAAAAAATATATTTTGATTAAAATATCTTCAATAATAAAACGCATTATAAATAAATAAATAAAATTTGCATAAAAAATTTGAATAAGACGAGCGGTCAAACGTGGTGTCTGAAAGTCAAAAAGGTACTATATTTAGGGACAGAGGTAGTATGTAAGTATTGGGATGCTCATAATATATCTCACTGAAAATATATTACCTCACTGAGAAAGTATCGCTATGCGCAGGCATGGAACTTATGGATGGATGGCAAGACAAAAGATTTGGTGGATTCATCAGTGAAGGAAAATTGTCCTCTTGATGAAGTTTCACGATGCGTCCACATAGGACTTTTGTGTGTTTAAGACAGTCCGGACTGTAGGCCACTCATGTCAGCAGTTGTGTTCATGCTAGAGAACAAAACCAAATCGCTCCCATTGCCGATGCAGCCGGTGTATTTTGCACGCAGGGATGCCGAACCTGGACAAGCCAGCGATAACAGGGTATTTTCAGTGAATAACATGAGCCTCACGACACTAGAAGGTCGTTAGTGGTTCATTGGCGGCTTGCAAACAACGAGAATTGTGGTACAGTGTAAGAATTCTTTGCTTAACCATGTACGAATGTGGCACTGTCAAAAGACGGTATATAGTTAAGTTAATTGAACGCAAAATTGGTTTTATTGTCTGTAAGATTATCACTTGGGAAAAAACGATGTTGTAGTTGAGTGAAAAGAAATAATTGAGTTCATTAGCCTGTTATGCACCAGATTATCTCTATCCTAACTTTGCTATGAGCATGTTTTCAGTAAGGCTAGTACACTTGCATAATTTGTCACACATTACATGGGGCCTGTTCGGCTGGCTGCGCTGCGGGTGTTTACTGTAACTGCTGCTGGTAAAAATAGAAGGAAATACTATAGCGAATGCTGAAAAAATAACTGCGATCGTCTTAGCTCTATACTACAACATCCCCCATAGTTGAGACAAAACAACGGTAAAAGGCTCAGTCGTTCAGAGTTGATTCCAGGCAGCATTGTTCGACACTTACAATCTAAGCCATGGTCATTGTTCTTTGTCAGTTTGGCTTACTTACTTCCATTGTTACTCCGGTGTTTGAGGGCACAAGATTACAGGCAAGGCTTCAAATCATTGGCAAGGAAGTCACTCAGTGCAGCGAAAGCGTCACGCGGTGCGCGGGGAGATGTTTTATCTCTGTATGATACATCCTTGTGTATGATGATAAAGGGTGCAACGAAAGTGTCGCGCATGCGAGGAGGTGCTACCCCTCCGCACGATGGAGGTGTTACCCCTCCGCACGATCTTGTCTGACGGAGTTTAGAGGTATGATTCATAATTGTTTAAGCAGCTACAAATATTCTCTCGATGAGAAGATTCTTCTTTTGAGGATGAAAATTTGGCTGTAACAATAATGATCGACACCATAGATTTGGAGGTGCTGAGTTAGATGATAGATTTCTCTTTGTATTTAGATGTTTTTATGACTGTTTTGTAGCAGCTTACCTTGGTGTTTGACATGTAAGGTGGTGTTTGGCAATTAGGAAATGGAGGGTGGGTTAGGGATTGGGAAATGCTCCTTGATGAAATGGATGGTTGAGATTTAATATGATAGATAAATAAATGTTTTAGATTTCTCATCTCATTTCCCTATCCCAATCCCAATGTCTATTTCTCTATTTCCAAACAGCACCTAAAGGCTAGATGCATCTTCGTTGTGCAGAGGACCGAAACATTATTTCACCTCGAAATAAAAGTTTCTTTATCTAAAAAGCTGCGGACCAGGCCTTGATCCCACAACTGAAAACTAGAGAAGAAATCATCGGACATGCAATGCTTAAAACTGCAAAAATAGATTTCTAAAGGAATTATCTCGCCAAGTGCACAGGGCAAAGAGATAGTATGTCCCTCAAATTCAAACGTGGCTAAACTCTGTAACATACTTGCTTTTAGCTCGATCGGTCATTACTGATACACAACATGTTCTTTTTTGCTGGTTTCATGGTTGTCAGAACCAGATCACTCAAGAATATGTTGTGTTATGTCTGTGTACTGCTTTGTATGCCCTGAAGTACAATGCCATTGCCGCCCCTGCTGGGATGAACACACTTGGCGCGAATGAAATGTGTTTTGGCATCTTGAAAAACCCATGATCGCAGGGGAAATATTCGGTGCAATGGACTAGTTCTGTGCAATCTATGCAACGAGCCTGTCCAACCTTCAGATTTGGATCGAGCGTTCCAACATTTACCCACCAGGAGTGGCATCCCGATCCACTTAATCGTTTCTCACAAAA
This sequence comes from Eragrostis curvula, assembly GCA_007726485.1. Taxonomy (NCBI): domain Eukaryota; kingdom Viridiplantae; phylum Streptophyta; class Magnoliopsida; order Poales; family Poaceae; genus Eragrostis; species Eragrostis curvula. The sequence continues at coordinate 25,598,487 of RWGY01000031.1, forward strand.
CCCCCTGAAGAAATTCCTCGGCTATCGATACCCTCCCATCAAAAAAAAGAAGAAAAATTTGATCCGTTTTGTTGTTCCTCAGCTCCGCCGCCCGCTGGCAACGCCGCGCTTGATCCTCATCAACATCGGCGGTCTCGGCAACTGTAGCGTCCCGCCTCCCGAGGCCGGGCCCGCACACCTGGCAACTCTCTAGGAATCAAGACTTCACAGACCAACACATGTCTTTTCTGCGCATTTTATCCTCACTCGTGCGCACCCGGGAAGGACTTTCTGGTCGGTCACCCATCCTGAAATTGCTCCAGACCAAGCACGCTTAACCTCAGAGTTCTTTCGAGATGAGCTTCCGGAAAAAAAGTTGCAACTTGTTGATATGAGTATTCTATCAATCCTATTAAGCCTTGGGCTGGGATGTCACAGCAACGCCCCCACTCTCCCTCACCACTCGCGGACCCACGGGATCTCTAATGAGGGAACTGCAAGGTCGTCGATGGAGGTTGATTGCGGCTTGTTTTTGCTAGAACTCTGTCAATGAAGCCAAACAAGGCATATATGAAACAATCAGCACCAGCAACAACGATGACAAAATTATTAGCTTTCTGCCCTCCCTTACCTCTTGACGTTGTTGATTGTGTAGAGACTGACGTTGTACATGTGGACAATGTAGCCGCACATGGCGTTATATTGAACTGCATATTGCCGTAGTCATCGATGGACATAAAAACCAGCTTGTGGCCGAAGAACAGAATGACGATGCGAACATGGCTCAGATTGAGACATGAGGACGTACGTGAGACAACCAACAGTGGCCGAGGATGGCATGAAGGTCGACAAAGAAGAGGAAGCCGACGTCAATGCAAACGTGGCTGCCGATGTCGTAAACCCAGCGGGCATCCTGATTGGAATTGCATTTGAAATACGATTCGTCGATCCTGAGAAAGGTGGATTGTCCCTGGGGCGTCTTGGGTGGAATGCTTCAAATATCAACGAGTTCATCACGGCATCCTCACCTTGGCACTCAGCGGGTAGATTGAGATTCTGGATGACTCGACGTGATGGGATTAGGGAGGACGACTATCAGCGAAGGATTTTGATCAAAGAATCCGGGAGTAGAGCCGAGTAAAAGGATTTTCAGTTGGGGGTGGGGAGGGGGGGGGGGGTGTTGTGAAAAAACAATTAAGTGGATCATGCAACACTCGATCCAAATCTGATGGTTGTACGCCTCTTTGCACAGATTGCCCAGAATTAGCCTATTGCACAAAATATTTCCCCATGATCGCAAGAGAAGAGAGTCAAATCCAGAGGGGCCGAATGGGGCCTTACTTATGACTCGCTTACGGCCCAGAAAACCGAGCAGGCCGTGGCTTGCTAACCGAACCAAGCCACGTCCTGTTAACGTAATGGGCAGTTTGTTGCCACAAATCCACCGAGTCGCGCTCTGCGGACGTGCGTGACGCAGGCACGCCAGCGAGCGAGCGCGGCTCGAAGCGCCGGTGTCCGTCCCTGTTCGTTCGGCTCGACACGAGTAACGAGCATATCGACGCACTTGTGCCGTCGAGCCGCGCCGCGGCCGCCACGCGTGGTGGTGTCCTGCAGGTTTGACGACGCACCTAGTAGCTGCCTGCCGTCGCGCGGCGCGGCCAGTGCCACGCGCCACGCGCTGGAGCAGCGAGACGCCACTTCGTCGCTCGCCGCCGCCGCCTCTTGCGACCGGGGCCCGACGAGACGAGGCGATGAAGAAAAAGCTACAGGCTAGGCGCCAACCCAACGCGTCAAGTCCACGACCCATCTCGCACGGCTCGAGGAGCTAGGGGCGCCTTGCCCGTGCTTATGCCCGATCGGATTGGATCGTACAGAGAAAGCCAGCCTCCAATCCAAAGAAGCGGTCGCCGTGCCGGCCGCCGCGCGCTCCGTGTACGCGGGGTTTGGACGGTAGCGGCAGCGCCGGGCCAAAACCTTTGCAACGACAAGGTTGAAACCGCGCCGCGCTCGGCGACACTGGCCCGGCGAATCAGAGTTTCGCGCACGCGTGTGTGCATGTGGAGGTGTACGCGGCGGCCGCAGACAAAGAGTACCACCATTCGCGTGCGATCTGATCACGGATCTGGCAGATCGGCTGCCCGCCGTACGTGCAATCGACCTGTCCGTCCATCAACGACTCGCCTGCCGCAGCCGCCCTGCTGGACCGTGGCGCCCCGAGCGACTCCTCCGCCATCAGGTGACAAGAAAACAAAGTTACCTATATTTCGCATTGAGTTCTTCCGTGACGACATTACCGGGGTAATTGTTCTCATTGACTAGCGATACACGCGCGGCCGCGAAACGCGATTGATCTCATGACATGCCATCGCCATGCCTACACCAGCCCATGCTTCCTCCGGGGCCAGAACCGGGGCATATCCTCTGAACGATTCCGTGGAAAAAAAGCGCTCGCATGTATCCTTCTTCCGGCCCCTTCTTCCAACTTTCTCTTTCCAGCCATTTGCAAGTTGGGTTGCCTCATTTGGTATTGGTAGTAGTAGAGCAGCGGCACCGCTTGATCAATCAATGCTGACTTATCTTATCCAAAAATACAGTATTGCAAACTTAATGGGTCAGCAATTACTACAGTCCAACAGGATCTCAGAAGAAACTGTAGCGTTTTAGAGTCTAACATTTAGAGGGTTTAAACAAAAAGAATCTTGTCTTAAATAAAGTTTAATTACAAAACTAACTGCAGAACCCCCCCTCTAAATCGCGAGACGAATTTAACGAGAGTAGTTAAGCTGTGATTAGACGATATTTACTGTAGCATCGCTGTAGCAAAACATAGATTAATTAGGCTCATTAGATTCGTCTCGTAAAGATGTACCCATCTGTAAAAAGGTTTTGTCATTAGACTTTATTTAATACTCCTAAATAATAAAATTCTCTTTAGAGCTAAATTTTAGAGGGGTCTAAACAGTGCAACGAACACACCCGAAATTGTGCCAGACTGAAATGAATCATATGAATCATACGAACACACCCGACATTGTGCCAGACTCAAATGCAGACAGTGTCAAACTCAGCAGACATTAGCCAAGACAGAGAGTGGAAAAGTACAGAGGTTATCCTGATCATCGATGTCATTTGTTTACTGGATGGCATCCTTCAGAGCATCAAATAGCGATCCAGTGGACAGTGGTCCCGTGGCCATCTTTTCTTTCTCAACGGACCGAAATAGGAAGAAGAAGAAGAAAAAGCTCAGCTCCTGTTTCTTCAAAATTTTTCATGCTTGCCTTCCTGTGTTAACACTTGTTCATTGCAATGCAACTGTGACCCGTTCGTCCAATGCATCTGAACTGAAGTCAGAAAAATAAGTACAGAATACAGCCCAACCTGAATACCCAAACATTAACATCAGATTCCACGTGCTGAGCATTCAAATCGACGCTTGTGCACAGTAGATCTCGGGTCCAATGGTGACCGGTGTTTTTTGTCCATGGTTAATGCTGTTGCCAGTTGCCTTGCCTCAACTGTGGATCTACTGTAGAATTGCATGTAACCAAACAAATTTTACTACTCCGGAGTGTTCTTTTCTATCCTGGAAAATTGGATTAGCGAACTTTTGTACCCCGCCCGCACTTTTGTCCAGTCCAGAAACCAGCAGCGTCCAGATACGTCGCACCAGAGTCGACTTGGTTCTTTCGGAATCCAACCAGAGTCGAGCTGTAGTGGCCGGTTTTTCAACCGGATGATTGCAGCACAACTGTTTACCATGAGAAGCAGAGCGTAAATGGCTTCCTAAAAAACAAAACCACGCCGTCAAAGAGCTGCGCCGCGCGCGCACATGCCGTGCCTCTTCTCCGCCTACAAATATAACGCCACGGCAATCTCTTATAACTCGTCGCCCCGGAACACGCACACACACAGCGCAATACGCGCGCGCCACAAGCGCACACCCAAAAAACACACACAGGCCTTAATATGTCCGCGACGACGGAGCCGCTCCTCGCCGCCGCCGGCGAGGCGAAAGAAGAAGGGAGGGCAGCGGCTGGGCATCGACGATGCGCTGACGGCGCACGCGGGGGAGTTCGGGCGGTGGCAGCTGCGGCACTTCGTGCTGGTGTCGGCGGCGTGGGCGCTGGAGGCGCTGCACACCATGGTCATCATCTTTGCGGACCGGGAGCCTGCCATGGCGTGCGCCGCCGGAGACGGGCGGTGCGGCGACCGATGCGCCGCGGGCGCCGCCGGGTGGGAGTGGGTCGACGGCGCCGCGTCGTCGACGGTCGCCGAGTGGGGCCTCGTCTGCGGCGAGCGCTACAAGGTCGGCCTCGTCCAGGCCGTCTTCTTCGCCGGCTGCATGATCGGTCAGTGCTCCTGTCGACCTCTATCCTGATGATCTTATCCTCGGTTAATTAGATCGATGTCCGCGTGTTTATCGGCGGAATCGGGTGCGAGCTCCGCGGATTGTTAGCAGCAGAATTTGAAGCAATCCCGTTATTTTAGGCAAGGCTAGAATTAGCTATATCGATTACGGATATCAGGAACGTGTAGTCGTGACCAGTAGCGGAGCGCGACGTGACGAGATTTCGTGGTGCGCTTTGCGGCCGGCGTTTCGCGGCCCCAATTGGTTTGGCCGCTTACGGCCGCTGCCGCCGCCTTGCACGCGGCTGGAGCCCCCACCATAGTTCGCTGGTTTGTCCGCGGTCTCGAGTGTTTTCGCTTCTCATAGCCACATGGATGTGGACCTGTCGATGCATGGGAGGTGGATAGGTCGCGGTTGTAGTTGCCGCTATGTGATTTAATTGAAACAGCGCCTTATGTGATTTCCAATTTTCCATGTGACTCCTGTCACAGGCGCCAAGCATATATACCACCTCTATCACCATTGCCGACTAATGTACTATGTACAGTAGGCAGTGAAGCGGCGCCGCTTGTAGGAGCTGTGCTAGAACAGTAGAAAAGTTAAACGCCGCCTTTGTTTGACTTCTCCTGCTCTTGCGGCATCTTTCTCTCTTTGTTTTTTTTTTAAAGATAAAGAGCTTAGTTTCTTTGTCGCGTAGCTTTTGTGACAACGGCGATCAGTCTAAGCAATCAACCGCATTCGTAATTTTTTTTGGCTCGACTCAGTGACCCCATCCATCATCTACTGCCATGTTGCATATGTCCCACTCGGGTACGTAATTTTCAAGACACCCCACGTTTCCTGAAACGAGATATACCGAGGAATCTTTCTGAATGATCCAAGCATCCCGCTGCTTGTACCATCCACTACTTGTGGCAGTGGACTAACCACGGAATCTCTGGATTGGACAGGGGATGCATGAGATCAAACTGGTAACAAAAGCCTTTAGCGACTTGTGGCTATCCATCCGTTTCACGACGGGCAAGCCTATCGTATTCTATGATCGCAGTGGTTGTCCTGTTGCGTGATTAATTATACAGATGCATTGTCCAAAGCTTACAATTAAACACTCAACTCGTCGTTGAGATGATGATGTGCGCATCGAACTTCTGTCGCCTCTGCAGCTCAGTCAGAGATACGTAGTTAGGTAAATCGACAGTTTTATATAAAACGGGAACACGAATACCAGGGATGCATATACGTTGGCCAGGTTAGCTAGGTGTATGAGGTGTAGGATTGATCGAAAGGCGAATACGGATTTGGGAACGAACCCTGCACCATGCTTCTCCTGGAGAGCTCTGCCGCTCATTGGTCAGCCGGCTGGCGTGGCGTGGCGCGACACGTGCGTACGTGTGGCGCAAATTGGCTATGTCATAGCTTGACTACGTGGCTGTCTCTACCGGGCATAAAAAGGCCAACTCAAAGCATGATCCATCCGGTCGCGCAACTGACAAATTTAGGCTTAGCTTCAGTGGGCCGTTTGTTCGTACGGGCAGAATGGGCTCTTCTAAGAGCCGACAACAAAACTTGGACAGGGCTCAAAGTGGCCCATTATTCTTCCGTAGCCATTACGATTCAATTTACTCTTTTCGCCGCGCGAGCGATCGAGCAGCTCAATTTCTGAGTTCTGACAGTGTGCGCTGTTGTTGCAGGCGCCGGAGTGTTCGGGCACCTCTCGGACTCGTTCCTTGGCCGGAAGGGCTCCCTGCAGGTGGTCTGCGTCCTCAACGCCGCCTTCGGCCTCCTCACCGCTCTGGCCCCCAACTACTGGGCCTACGCCGCGCTGCGCCTCCTCACTGGCTTCAGCACGGGCAGCGTCGGCGTGCTGGCCTTCGTCCTCGCCACCGAGCCCATCGGGCCCTCCCGGCGCGGCACCGTGGGCATGTCCACCTTCTACTTCTTCTCCGGCGGCATCGCGGCGCTGGCCGGCGTCGCCGCCTTATTCCCTCACTCCTGGCGCCTCCTCTACGTGGTCACCTCTCTCCCGTCCATCGCCTTCGTCGTCGCCGTCATGCCGTTCGTCTCCGAGTCTCCCCGGTGGTACCTCGTCCGCCGCCGCGTCGACGACGCCATGCGCGTGATCCGCGCCATCGCGGCCGCCAACGGCCGGCACGTCCCCGACGACGTGACGCTCAAGCTCGACAACGAGGACGAGGAGGAAGCGGCGGGCAAGAACGGCGGCGGCGACGAGTCGCCGGCGGCGGCGACCGCGTCGGGCTCCATCGTCGACGTGTTCCGGTCGCGGACGACGCGGGTCCGGCTCGTGCTGTCGGTTTTCATCAACCTCCTGACGTCGGTGGTGTACTACGGCCTCACCCTCAACGTGGTCAACCTCAAGACCAACCTCTACGTCAGCGTTGTCGTCAACTCGATCGCCGAGATGCCCGCCTACCTGCTCACCGCGCTGCTCCTCGACCACCTGGGGCGGAAGCCGCTCGCCATTGGTACCATGCTGCTCAGCGGCATCTTCTGCACCGCCGGAAGCCTCATCCCTGGCGCCGGGGTCATGAGGTAACTAACACAAGCTTCAACTTAAATTAATCCAACACTAATTAATTAACCAGCCTGCCTGATCGATCGGGCAGGCCAATAATCTTTGCCAATTGCCATGACACTAATATACAAACTTGCATGTTTCTGGATTAATTTCAGGGTGGTTAGGATGGTGTGCGGCATGGTAGGGATCTTCGGCGTGGCGGCGACGTACAACCTCCTGTTCATATACACGGCGGAGCTGTTCCCCACTTCTGTGCGGAACGCGGCGATGGGATGCGCGACGCAGGCGGCGCAGATGGGTGCCATCGTGGCGCCGCTGGTGGTGGTGCTCGGGGAAAGGGTGCCTTTCGCGGTGTTCGGCGCGTGTGGCATCATCGGCGCGCTGCTGGTCGTCTACCTGCCGGAGACGATGAACAAGCCCCTGTACGACACGATGGCGGGGATGGAGGAAGGGGAGAAGAGCCTTCTGAAATGATGAGAGGTTGGAGCCTCGTCTGTCTCATAGTGACTGGAGATGTATCGTCGTACTGAAACTTTGTCGGTCCACGTTGCGAAGTGAGTGAGGTACCCAAAGCATGTGTAGGATATAGACCTTCACGGTTGAGTTTACTGATTTTGTGAATAGACAATTTCGTGTTGCAAAGGGATGAAATCGGGATACGCTTATTCTCTTGGTTAAGGAACGAGAATAATTGAACGAATAACAAGAGGATTGCCTCTGGTATCCTCACGGACATTGCAAACACGATGAGGTAACTCCACAATTGGCTCAAAAAAAAAAAAACTCAACAATTGGCGTTTACTACGGCTCCATGATCAATTAATAAATTTTGTTTGCTATATACTCGCTCCGTTCTCGTTTTAGTCCTCCCAAATACATGAACAGCGATAGTATATTCTAACTTCCGAAATGGGCCATAAAGCTAGACCAAAGCTGCAGACCAGAACAGCTCGGAGCACCCCAGCAGCCTGCATGCACCGAACAATACGAGCAAAGCGTTGGAGGTGCATGCAGGCTAGGCCACAAACAAGACTTGCAGGCTCCGATCCAGATCCAGTGGTCTGGAAACCCACTCCAAAAGCGCGAAGGGCAGGCCCGGCCTACGCTCGTGAGTGCATGCAGGCCACAGGCAAGCCAAGACAAATCTCAAAATCTCAAAAGGTAAAAACGCCGAGATGGCACCAGTACTTTTGCCTTGTGCTAAAAAAAAAAAAAGTACTGTTGCCGGAGTCTGTCACGAGACTCCGATAGTCCTTAGCAAGGGCTACCCGCCATGGAGCTCTCGGCCTTGTGACTTTCGTGCTGCCCGCTGCTGACACAGAGGCACAGTGCTGTGGATCTTGTATTGTTCACACTTCAATCTTGACGATCAGAACAACCCTCTGATTTGAAATCGATCCAGATCACAAGCAAATTTGAGATTTGAAATCCCTGCACCCGGCATGCAATGATGCCGCCACAGCTGGCCTGGACATCACGCACTAGCTCCAGGCAAGAGGAAACTGCTGGTCATCCGTTCGATTCAGAGTTTCAGACCTCACCCACGCAAGCGGCATGCATGTATACGAGCTGGCATCCTACTATACCTGTGTCATGAGCATGGGAGCTCCTTCCCTCTGACCTCTCCAATGCCGTGGGGACGCGCGCAGTGCAGCTGAGCATGCCATTGCCGTGGACAGGAGTTAATGGTGCGCGACGCGACGCGACACGAGCCGAATCATGACTTGCACGCCCCAATCGAGTGATTGGCCTCGCCCATTTGCTCAGGCTCAGGCACACAGGCCGTTTCGGAGCAATCATCTCGTCGCACGTCATCGCTGGTCATTCAACATACGCCGTGTCACGTCGCTGCCGGAAGAGGAAGCTGTGAATGGCTAGTGCATCGTCCGTCGTCACGTGCGCCTTCTCTCCCATCCGAAGGGGCCTCCACATCGTCGTCCTCATCCGATCGGAGCACGAGCACACCAATCGCTCAATAAACCAGTGATCAACCTGCACTAAACACACCGGTACGATCCACTCGTACCGACCAATGAACCAGTGATTAACTCGCTCTGTTTCGTGTTTACTCCTCTGGAGCGGTAAATTGCTGGAGGGTTACTGTACTTTACTGCTCGTGCACTGGAGACGCAAGGACAGCGCGAAATATCTCTGCACGGAAACAGGCGAAGCGTGCACGAGCGACCACAGCACAGCCTGCACAGGTCGCGCGAGCGCCCACGCGCTGAAACGGAGTAGTACGGCGAGCAGCGCAAGCGACAAGCACATCCTATACACGGTTCGCTGCCAAAACGCAATGCTCGCGATAAAATTTTACCGAGACGAGGCGGTAAGACGGTAACACCACGGCCGATGATGGATGGGGGAGTGGGCGCTGGCAATGGGGTCGGTAACGTCCCACATGGCAGTGGCAGCCATTCATTTCCCACACGCCCATTCGCTCGTTTCGACAGGTTTTGGCAGAGCTGCACCGTGCTCCATTTGAAGGCTTGCGCTTGAAGCAGCAGAGAAAATAATGGAGAGAGATCGCCGAGCTTGTATTTGTACTCCACGATGTACGCGTAACTAGGACAAGGTTGGTGTCCGTTTATCAAACTGATCAACGACGGGTACTGGTAGCAGCTCAAGCAGTAGGAGTAGTATTACACGTCCGGTCCCGGTCAGCACTGGCTTTTACAAGCTGTACACCAACGGCACAGATTTAAATTTGAAAGTGTTAACCAAACATCCCGGTACAGAAAATGAATCGGACACGAGTACTCCTAGCACTCTTCGTAGCTTTCGAAAGGTTTTGTTGGACAGCAGCGAAAGGATGTGCATGTGTCCAAGATCCCAAACTCCAAAACCTTTTTTGTTCGCTTTCTCCTTTTCCAGGACGAGCTAGGGAAGCAGGTGGTACAGTATCATCGCGGCTGACGTCACTGTTACTGCTCCAAAGGACGCGGGTCCCGCGTGTCAATGTGATTGTATATAAACGCGAGGTGGATTGATTCTAGGGCGTGTTTGGCGCTAGTTTCTTGTACAGCTTATTCACCTGCTACAGTACTGTTAGAGTGCATAAGTAATAGAAAAGCTGGACATATAAGCCTATCCAAACGTACCCTTACTTTTGTGAAACTTTTTCTGTGGTTTGATTTAAGTGCACTGTGGTCTGTGGGCTGGGCAGGCCAGCTGCCAGGTATCCGTTGGCTGCTGGGGCGGCCTCTGCAGTGCATGATGAGTGTAGTACTGCTCTTTCTTGTATTCTCTGCATTTGTGCGTGCCCATACTTTCGAGTTGACACTGATTTCTTGTTTATTTTGATCACAGGTTTTGTGATTTTACAATTTCAGACTTTGGAGGTGTTCGTTTCATTTAGGACTAAAGTTTAGTTTAAAGTTTTTACTATTTAAAGGTATTAAATAAAGTGTAATTACAAAACTTTTTACAGAAACCTGGGCTACTTTGCGAGACGAATCTAATGAAGGTAATTAAGCTGTGATTAGACAATGGTTACTGTAGCATCACTGTAGTAAAACATAGCTTAATTAGGCTCGTTAGATTCGTCTCGTAAATTAACACCCATCTGTAAAAATGTTTTGTAATTAAACTTTATTTAATACTCTTAAATAATAAAATTTTCTGAACTAAACTTTAAGACTAAAGTAACGAAGGGGGCCATTAGCGAGGTGCACTGTACACGTTTATGCCTCGGAGAGAGAGAACTCATCACTCATCAGACACTCGTGCTAGTACGACTCGTTCCGTCGACATGGACAAAAACCAAGCGCCTCGGTCTGGGCGTCCCGAAAGCGAAAGGATGAAGGCTCGAGGAATGATGCCTGGTGAGGTTTTGTTCGTGCAGACATGGCGCGTGAGTATGCGTGCATGCCATCATCGTGCGCTGCACCAAAGACATGAGCATGTCCTTTTGATAAAGAATGGGATCTCACAGCTGGAGCCTCCGCTCTCTTGCCCCCTCCTGGGGAACTGTTCCTGATGGCGTATTAGCGAAATTTGGCAGTAAAATACGGGTACTACTGATTAACAAATCCTCTATTCCCAATAGGGTATTGGCGCTGGACGTCACTACTCGATCCTTGGTACTCGTAATGTGCTGTGTTTGGCAGGAACTGAGATTCCCTTGCAGCACAGTCCCTTCGGAGTAGCATGAGCAGTATATCTGCTCATACTATAACGTGATAATTAATCAAAGACCGGTGATCAGTGTTCAGTAATTTTCTCGGTCCGGTGGAGCCGACTCAATTCCATGGCAATGCCAGTAGGGGGCCAATCTCCTATTCTCGCTCATGAACGGTTCAGGTATAGCTACTGCTACGCTATACAGCCATACAGGTGCTCCTATACGTATAAGAGTACAAAACCTGTTATCTTCTCCATCAAGCCGGCGGGTACGGTGCCAGCTGGAGACGCCGCAGCAGACGAAACCCGGGTCACGCCTTTACTGCAGTACATTAAGACGATTTATTGGGTCTACAAGTACACGAAGATAATTGTACGTCGTACAGGTACCGGAACGATATTTACCACGTACGTAGAGTAATTCGCTCACTCCATGATCCATCTCAGCTTTCACTTTACCGTGTCGCGTACTACGCTCGAGCCAGCTGTATCCTACTAGGACCGCACTGATGCCTTGCCGCAGTTGAGCAGCAGCAGCAGCAGCAGTGCAGGACGGACGACTTCCGGGGCGATGGGGGTGTTGAGCGGATGGGGTATAATCTTTAGAGGAGTTTAAACTCTAAATAAATTATATTAAATAAAGTTTAATTACAAAACTAATTATAAAACACTGGTCTAATTCGCGAGACGAATTTAATAAGGGTAATTAAGCCATGATTAGATGATAGTTACTGTAACATGACTGTAGCAAAACATAGATTAATTAGGCTTATTAGATTCGTCTCGTAAAGATGTACCTATCTGTAAAAAAGTTTTGTCATTAAATTTTATTTAATATTAAATTTTTTTATTTAAAAACTTATAAAATTTAGCGCTAAAAGAAACCAACAGTGCCGATGTTCCAGGCAGCAATTGTTTTCGCCGGGCCGGAGCTAGCTGCAGCGAGAAAAGTGGCCGAGCCGCAAAAGTTGCGAGGACGAGGAGGGGCCCCTTTGCGCAACGGCTACCTCCGCGTCCGACGTGGCGGTCCGAGTCACGCGCGACTCTTCCACCGCAAGCCATTCCCCCCGCCCGCCTCCTCCGCCTATATTACGCTCGCCCAGGCCGCGGCTCCACACCAGTCTCTCCTCTTCATCTCCAAGCCAGCTCTTGATATCTTTGAAAGTTTGTAGCAATGGCGTTGCGGAAGGCTGGAGCCGGTGGTTCGCTTCCCTTGCTGATGGCGGCCGTGGCTGCGCTGCTCGTCGCTGGCGTGGCGGTCGCGGCCAAGTTCGACGACGTGGTGCAGCCGAGCTGGGCCAACGACCACATGGTGTACGACGGCGACCTGCTCAAGCTCCGCCTCGACTCCAACTCCGGTTCGTGAATGAAACATCTTCTTCTTGCCGCGTTTCAGAAACGCGTTTACTGCTTCTTGCTTGTACTGACTCGTCACCGGAAATGTGTGCGCAGGTGGAGGATTCGTGTCGAAGAACAAGTTCCTGTACGGAAGGGCGAGCGCTGATCTGAAGCTGGTGCCGGGGGACTCCGCCGGAGTGGTCACCGCTTTTTATGTGAGTGAGTGAAGGATTTGCTTTCCTCGTTTCCTCTCTTGTGAGTTGTGACCTGAACATTCTGCTGCTGTTTTGAGATGCGCGTTACTAGAACTGCAATGTTACTGCATTAGGCAGCGGAGGGATTGATCTTGGCCTGTTGTCCATTTCTTGCTATTCTTGTCTAGATTTAGTAGTAGGATTTAGAAAGACTGATTAAGAAAATGTCAATGGTAAAAATGTTAATAAATAATGTTATCACAAGAGCCAATGCGGGGACATGCTCGCCCTTGTCTGTCCGCGGAATCTGCCAAGGCATCATTTACAAAGAACAACGGCACGTGAACAAGTGCAGGGAGGGCACATCTTTCTTTGATGCTGCTGTCGCTTTGACATGTTTAACCCACTAGTACTAGTAATACCTAAACGTGGATTTACATTGTTACACTGATGCATTTGTGATTTAACCGTGGTTAAAGTGAAGTGGAAATGTGAAACTGATGAAGGTGCGTTTGGGTTGTGGTTGCAGTTGTCGTCGGCGGGGGACACACACAACGAGTTCGACTTCGAGTTCCTGGGCAACGTGACCGGCGAGCCGTACCTGGTGCAGACGAACCTGTACATCGAGGGCGTGGGCAACCGGGAGCAGCGCATCGACCTGTGGTTCGACCCCACCGCCGACTTCCACACCTACGCCGTGCTCTGGAACCCCAGCCAGGTCGTCTTCATGGTCGACGACACCCCAATCCGCGTCTACGAGAACAAGAACGCCACCACCACCACCGGCGGCAAGGGCCACCACCACCGCAACGCCACCTACGATTCCGCCGTTCCCGTCGCCGCAGCCGATGGCGGTGTACAGCTCCATCTGGAACGCGGACGACTGGGCGACGCAGGGCGGGCGCGTGAAGACGGACTGGTCGCACGCGCCGTTCGAGGTCACGTTCCGGGAGGTGCGCGTGGACGGCTGCGCCTGGGCGCCCAACGCCACCGACTCGGACGCCGGCGAGGTGCGCCGCTGCACCGAGAGCTCGTACGGCAAGGAGGGGCGGTACTGGTGGAAGGAGAAGGAGATGGAGGAGCTGACCGTGCACCAGAGCCACCAGCTCGTCTGGGCGCGCGCGCACCACCTCGTCTACGACTACTGCGTCGACACAGACCGCTTCCCCGTCCAGCCGCCCGAGTGCGCCGGCCGCTGATCGGCGGCTCTACCTACCATGTGAACTGCTAGGAAGAATATTCGATCGATCGATCGATCGGTGAGGGGTGTGGACTGAAAACTACCGATTTCTCCGTTTCTCTGGGGTGTGGACTGAAAACTACCGATTTCTCCGTTTCTCTAGGGTGTGGACTGAAACTACTGATTTCTCCGTTTCTTTGGGTTGCTGCAGCAATGGGGTGTGTGTGTCTGGTTGTGTATGCTAGTGGTGGTGATTAGTGCAAGTTTGCATTGGCTAGCTGCGATGTGTGTGGGTTCTTGGGTGATGTGGATGTGTGTTTTGTAAATAAATGGTGAATGGAAATGATGCTGCGCTCTGTTTCGTTTCAGTAACTCTTTTATGCATTTTTCTTTCGGTGCCTGTAGCTCAGTAGCTGTAGATTTCAACAAGTTCCGTTTATGTTTTTCCAGTGGTGAAAAGTCATGGTGTACTTGAAACAACTTTCATACTGCTGCAGCTTTGAGCCCTTTAATCATGAGTGTTAAACTTTGAGTGAGTAGAGGTAGTACTCTCGGTGGTCCAGTGATCGAGTACACAAGCGGTTTGAGAGCCCCGCAAGAGCATCAAAGGAGGTAATACAATGCGTGGAAGATGCCGCACTCTGGTTCTGAAATTTGGATTCCTTGTGTTTGGCCTTTCAACGACAAATGCCAGCCTTCTTGTTACTGCGCGATGGAGGAGGCAGTAGAATTTATCGTTCACGTCATAATGCACAATTTTAACATTTCTCACCTCTACTGTTAGTTTGGTGCCCTTGAATCATCCTCGTGTAATCAAGTAGTACAAGCTGGTACAGCATTCTGGTGGTCCATGGATCAAGCAGGCAATGCACGAAACGATAAGGCATCGCATCCTGTTGCATTGAGCTCACAAGTCAATACTGTCCAGGCTCGAGCGGCGGAGAAATGGAGTGCATTGAGCAACGGTCCGGAACGCGGCTGCGAGGTGTGAGCCGTGTGGCCACCCAATGATCAGGGCAGTCGCTATCTGCACCGACGCCGGAGGGCGTAGGCAAAGATGAACAGCGAGGAAGGCCGTGTGTCGCGAGAGCAGAGCGTGATGATGCAGCGGAGGGAGCTCGTCGGAGATTCCCGCTGGCCGCTGGGCAAGGAGCAGTCGATCGACTCGAGTCTCGAGCGTCTGCCTTGGCCTGGCCATGAGCAGGGGAAGGTAGCCATGCGGCCCCCGGGCACGCGATTATTTTTGCAGGTTCAGTGTGGGCACGCGATTATTTTGCAGGTTCAGTGTGGGCATGAATCTGCATGCCTATCCTGCCCTGAAACCGTCGTAGCATGGCACGGCGTGTGGGAGCAAGTCCCGTTCGGGGTTGAAATTAGAATTGGCCCGTAACATGTAAGAGCATCTTCAAAAGCAGCTCCACAAGCCTCTCGTAAATTTACTTATTATGATTTTAGGCAAAAAAAAAACTATCTCTAACAGGGACCCTAAAACAACCTTTAACTTTCTCATAATCTCTAAACTCCTCTCATTTGTAGCTACAAACAGGGAAAGAATTGGGGCCTCTATTTCTTTTTTTTCTACTACAATTAATGTTTTTGTGATCCTAAATGCTGATGTGGCCCAATTAAATTTGTTTTGATCCACTTTTAGGGAGGGACTGTTGGAGGAGGGAGGACAAATTGCTCCTCATAATTTTTTAGTTGCTCCAAAAAACAAGTTTATGGAGCTAATTTTATAAGGTTCTCTTGGAGATGCTCTAATCAGATATGCGGTTTCATTAGAAGGATAGAAGAAGAAATAAATAAAATGCATTTGAGAAGGGTGAAACTGCATGTACTTATCACTGTTATGAGAAATGTGGCATTGTTTTTTATTAATATTTGAAATGAGTTTTATATTAGGTTATGGTTCGTATTAGTCAAATTATGAAGTGTCTGAAATTCAATTTCAGTTTGCACACATTGTACATGTATATCTTTCCTTAAAAATTATTTTTGTATTTATAAAATTTATTCCAGTTTCAGCTATGCCTGTACCTAAAACATTTTAATAAAACCAGAGTTGGCTACAATGATTGGCTTATGGTGAGTTCTCAGCCCATGTCAATCATGAGCCTAAATCCTTGAAAACTGAGTGTTATACAAAAAATCTAGCTCCCCACCGCCGCCATAAATCGAATGTAAACAACCGCGAATTGTTGTTTGCTTACTACATACCACCAACACGCTATCATTTTCCTCGAGTTCAATCAATTTGGGAGGAACCAATATGCACGGCTGTCGCTTGATTTTAGAAATAGGTGTACAAATATTCTAGTAGTGTTCATGAGCTGTTCCTAATATATGGCATGTTTAGTGAATGCTTTCCAACGTGAATTATTAATCTAAATAGGATCTGTATACATGATCTTAGAATTGGCGCCAATTATTGAATCTAACAAAGTAGCAAACATGAAAGTTTGGCACATCTTTAGCTTCTAATATTTGTTTTGCTTTTCAATGTATTTTGAGATTTTTCTGAACTCATAAAATTTCGCAAAAGCCCAATGTTTAGCAAAGTTTTTGCATTTCTATGAAAAGCTAATAAATAAGGTGTGCTAAAATAGGGCCTATGACACTAACATAGCGGGTTGGTCATTGTGATTGTTATATAGTAACGACAATATCCTTTTGTTTTTTTTCTTAGAAACATCTTTCAAAATATCAATCCTTAACAGGTTTCCTGTAATACTAGGATGGCTGCCCGTGCATTTACATATCTAGACTTACTATACTATTAATTTTTTTAGAAATATGTTCGAGAATTTTTCACCACCCCTAAATTTGAATGCGAGATGAGTCCTCATTTATCTTGGATTGTGACTTTATCTAACCCATTGTATTTTGATTTTGTTTTAGAAATGAGGTCAGTGAGGGGTGTGGACTGAAACTACTGATGTCCCTGTGTTCCTTGGGTTGCGGCAGCAATGGTGTGTCTGGTTGTATGCTAGGGGTGGTGATTGGTGCAAGTTTGCATTGGCTAGCTGCGATGTATGGGTTCTTGGGTGATGCGGATGTGTGTTTTGTAAAAAAAATGGTGAATGGGAATGATGCTGCGCTCTGTTTCGTTTCAGTAACTCTTTGATTTGTTATGTGACCTTGCTGTGCAGTGCTTGTACGAAAGTTAACCATTGAATGATTAAGCATTTTTCTTGCGACGCCTGTAGGTCACTAGCTGTAGATTTCAAGAAGGCATCGTTCCGTTTCTGTTTTTCCAGCGGAGAAATGTCATGGCGGTGTACTTGAAACAACTTTCTTACTGCTGCAGCTTTGAGCCCTTTAATCATGAGTATTACCAACGAGTGAGTAGAGAGGTACAGTACTCTCGATGGTCCAGTGATCGAGTACACAAGCGGTTTGAGAGCTCCGCAAGAGCATCAAAGCATCAGAGGAGGTAATAAAAGGGCGTAGAAGATGCCGCACTCTGGTTCAGAAATCTGGATTCCTTGTGTTTGGCCTTTCAACGACAACTGCCAGCCTCTTGTTACTGCGCGATGGAGGAGGCAGTAGAATTTATCGTTCATGTCATAATGCACAATTTTAACATTTCTCACCTCTACTACTGTTAGTTGGTGCCCTTGAATCATCCTAGTGTAATCAAGTAGTAGAGGCTGGTACATAATTCTGGTGGTCCCTTGATCAAGCAGGCAAATGCACGAAACGATAAGGCATCGCATCTGCTGCATTGAGTTGAGCTCACAAGTCCGACTCGAGAGGCGTAGAGATGGAGTGCCTTTTGGACGTGTCAGCTCGCGTTGAGCTGGGTCACGAGCTCGCCGGATCGTCTGCTCGCTTTGGTCAGAAGGGACCAGCCTTTCGCTTTGGAACAGCATGCAGCGCAGCTAGCTCGTCTTGTCTTTGATCCGCCCATTTGCCTGCTTTGCCGCAGCGGCGAGTAGCAGCGAGTGCATATTCCTTCTTCCGGTACGGGAGCAGCATCAGCTTCGACTTTTCCCTATCGTCCCGGCGGTGAAAGAAAGAAGACGGTGCATCTCTGATTGTTCTTGGCCTCTTGGGCGTGTACCGTCCGTGAAGCAGGCGACCGCGGTTGATTTTGGCTCGTCCTAAGTGGAAGAAATGACTCACGAGAACCACATGAAGAGTAAAAATTTGTACAACAAGCTGGAGTACCACGGGAAGTAATATCATACATTCGTACCCGTACAATTTTCACTATCGGTATTCGTTCTGACTCTAGTTTTGAGGGAATTTGGTGTTTTTAACCCTGGTTTCAAAGCCAATTGCGCTTTTACCTCTCGTTTTTCAACTTTGCGATTTACCTCTGGTTTTTCAAATTGAAGCGTGACTTTGCCCCTTCCAGAGGTAAAATCGCAATATTTTTATTGCGATTTTACCCCTGGGAGAGGCAAATTTTGTCTTTGTTTTGAAATTTCAAGGGTAAAATCGTAAAGTTAAAAAACGAGAGGTAAAATCACAATTAAATTTGAAATCAGGGATAAAAACGTCAATGCCCCTGGTTTTGATGAGACGTTCTGAACTCTAGTGCTCGGCATGTCACAATGGCGGAGTAGGGAGGCCTCAGGCTGCTGGTCTCGTCACGAAAAGCGCATCAGCATATGGGCCGTGTTTGGAAGCAAAGGCCTGCAGGCCAATCCTCGATATTCGCAGCGGGCACACTGCATTATCGGACGGACGAACACAAAAAATTCAGAAACTCATCATCGGCACTCTGTATTACCAGAAAGGCCTTGTGGATAATCCTACGAAGCAAGTGGTGACCATGCCGGCAGAGTTGTTGGGGAGGAACTTGATGAGCGTGTCCATAGGTAATCGAGCCGTGTGGCGCGGTGGAGCGTCTCTGCGTCTGGCCTTGCCACCCCTCTGGTAGTAGTGGTCGCCTGCGGCGGTCCGGCGTGTCACGTGGTACGTGGTCGCGTACGTAGTACAGGATTAGCGAGCGCCATCGTCCATGGCGGAGGCCGGATGCCGTCGCCATCGTGGAGGCGGGAGCGGCGCCGTCGTGAGACGTGCGTCACGTGCCTCGAATGCTTTTTGTATTTTTGCTTCAAGAAGCTAGTTCGCTGAAACCACAGCAGTGCCGGGACGTCGTTAAGAAGATCCGGCCGGCACGTGTCGACAGAGTCGGACGCCTGGACTTGCGTCGCGTGTCATGCCATTCGCTGAAAGACCTGCGCATGAGCCGCGACGTCGCGCCTCGTCGCTGCAAGAGGGCGACTTAACCGATGGAAATGACCTGGAGGAACGCTGCGGCGAGACATGGCCACGCCACCATCAAGTGCGGTCGCTATTTTAAATGGCGACCGGGATTCCCAGCCGCCGTCCGATAGACCCTGCATGCGCGGTTCTGTTTGGACGTAGATTGCGGCTATGTCGTCGTCCTCTGCCTTGACGACGCCGGATGGCTGAGGCAACCTGCACAGCAATGTAGACCAGACGTGGCCGAGAGAGCACAGCGTGGCGCTGCAGAGGAGGGAGCACGTCGGCGAGCCTCGCGTACTGCGTAGTGAGGACACTGGGCAAGTGTCGACGTCGTGGTCGGTGCCGCCAAGAGCAGTCGACTTCGCCCTGGCCGAGCCATGAAGCAGGGGCGACGGAGAATTTAGGTGTGTTTAGTAGAGCTTCTAATCAAAGCAGCTTCTTTGAAAAATAACTTCTCACCAAAATAGCTTCTCTAAAGAAACAGCTTCTATGCAAAAAGCACTTTTAAAAATGTTTGGCAAAATAGCTTTTCTTATAGATTCCAATACAATAATGAGTAGAAAAGTCATGAGAAGATATGTTTTTGTGGATTCTGGATTCTATTACAAAATTGAGAAGTGCTTCTTGATGAGAGAAGCATAATCTGTTTTGGTTTGAACCCTTTAACAAGCTTTTCTAAAAATCTGGAGTAGAAACACTTTTAGAATCCCTACCAAACAAGACCTCAGGATAGCCCAACACCATCAGATAGGTCATCTCTGCCGCATGACCTCTTTGTCGACGCCGGCGAGTGTTATATCTGTGGAAGCCTCACATGATTGTTTTTGCAGGTTCACGGTGGGCGTCTAATCATCTATCTGCCTGCTTATCCTCCCCTGCCATTGCATGTCATGGCATGAGAGCAAGTCCCGCCCTAGGTTGGAATTTACAATTTTGATATCACGGTGTGCAATATGAGTATAGAAATTTCTAGATTATTGCGTTTTAATTTTGTACTCCCTCCATCCGTGACTCTGACCACAAGAGTGCTACTTAACATCGTTGAACTTGAAAGGAAGCGGCGCGCTCCTGCGATTGGTTTAGAAGAAAAGAACACTTCTCGTGCAACCTACTGCATATGTATCATTTCTTCTACAGACTCTGCATCTACCCAAGTATGCTACGGAATCTTAGTGTCCTTGCAAAATGTAGGTATCTTCAGCCTCTTTGAACCTGCATCGATGCATCAAATTGTTGCTACCTGTTAAGGAGCCCCTCAATTAGATGATTGAAAGGAAACGAAAGTCGAGATGATGAGTAGCTCAGCAGTGCAGATGTCATGAATTGTGCCAGACAGCTTACAGCACAGAGAAGTGAGTTGATTACCCAAGGCCCAAACAGAATGTTGCTATGCATAGAGGCCCACGAAACCCACATCGGATGACATGCCAAGTAAACAATATGCTGGCCACTCGTAGCGTGGTTTAGTACCACCTCGGCTGCTGAATTGCACTTAAGCCAGCTTAAAAACGAAGCTCTCATGCCAGTCCGCACGACCTTACTTGAACAGGATCTGTTCTATAGGATCGTACCGCTGCATCCTTGACTAATAAGGAGGCAAGCACTCAAGCTTGGTTGATGACTCATGACCTGTGGGCCAGAGCGTGATTAACGGCTAGGATTGGTGCATAACGCTCCTTCTGGCGCTGTAGAGGATCGTTCCTGTCCAGGCTTGCCTTGATGGGGTGGCCCACGGGTTGTCTGACAAGCTCCAATTTTTTTGCGCCGCTTTCGTTTTCTTGCTCTGTTTGCTGAACTACCCAAATGCAGCGGAAACACTACGTGTTGGCATTTCCTGAACTTGCGTCTTTGCATTTTCTTTCCATCATGAACCATATGGCTGTGCTATGTGCATTCTCTTGAGAGAATGATCAATCATATGCATGTTCGACGGCATTTCCTGAACTTACCGTTGTCTTGCCGTTTCTTTTCAGCTCTGGCCAATTACAGCATCTACAATCCTGTATGCTCATGAACCATTTAGCATGCAAGCTGCATCAGAGCTAATAGTACGTCCATTTTCTTGAAAATTAATTAATACAGGTGTTGCTTAAGCTAGGCTTCATCGGCTGGATGTTGGACGGTATTTCCTGAACTTACCGTTGTCTTGCTGTTTCTTTTCAGCTGCAGCCAAATGCAGCATGTACAAACCTGAATGCTGATGAACTAGCGGTACGTGCATTCTTACTATGAAAAATCATCAATCCAAATGGAGCTTGAACTAGATACTAACACCCGTTATCCATCTAGTTAGCCGTAGATTCCTGAAAGTTTGCAGGCCTTTTCGCTATGATAACGAGTGCGTACATGGTCGGTGTCAGCGCTGTTTGCAGCGGGGACAGCAGCAAATGGAGCTGATCGAGCCATATGTCTCGCTGCAAAGCCTTTCGGTGGTCGCTCGGCACTCCCCCGATTGCACGAAATCAAATCCCTTTTGATCTACAGCTCTCAAAAGTAGCCGTCCACATGGCAATGATATGGCACAGAGCCTGGCCAACTCGCCATGTCTCGTGGCGGATAGATTCCTCTGACACCGGCCATGGCGCGCGCTCCAGATTCCTGCTTGCAACATGGTCGTCGGTCACCTCTGAAACACATGCAGACTTGTGACATGATCTTATGAGCAGCCCTTTGACTATCTGAAAATGAGTGAGTAATTGTCATTATGGTCGAGCAGCCGGTTCATAGATTCATACGTAGCTCATGATCACGGTCCCTGAAGACTTGCAATGAGGGGCCGTCGTCAGGTCAGTCCCTGCATGCGTGCACCTGAGGCCCCATGCCCTTCTGACTTGCATTGTGAGCTTTCATGACCTGGAACTGGAAGTGTAATGGCAACCACACGGTTCAGCCTATTCGTCTCGCTGCTTTGCAGCAGCTGTTTTGCAGCAGCTACAGTGTTCCAGTTATTTCTTCAGCAGCAGCTACAGTGTTCACAGTTATTTCTTCAGCAGTCGCTACAGTAAAACTGCTGCATTGCAGCGAGTCGAACAGGCTGACCACCTTGGTTCGTGCACAAACGAGATGCAGAATGATGTGTTGCAGTGCGTTGTCAACACCTGTATCTCTTGTGGAGCCAAACTGCACTTATTAGCTAAATCCGTGGAACGCGCGAACTCAAATGAAGCATGAGCACACATGGCAACATTTCTAGAATGATTCATGTCGGAAGCTCCAACAACTGCTCTACGAAATTTAAAGGACTGCCTAGCCACTAGCCAGGTATAGGATCATCGAGTAGGAACTCGTACAATAAAAGAAGACCGGCCGTTGGACAGTCCAAGTGTGTCTTCTGTTCATATGCTGTTGGTAGTGCTTAATAAGCTAAGCACCACCATGATGGTCTCCGGTGCATTTGGGACGGGCAATATGCATCGATCTGGTAGGGACGTCCGACTTGCATGGTGCGGCGGCTATCACGCCGGAGATGGCAGATGGCTCACCGGAGTTGCCGTGGACGTAGCCGGCGATTGTAAACATTTGCGTCCTGACAGAACCCAGGACGAAAATTTGTAGAGGAACTCTCTCGCTTGTTCCTAAATGCCTAAACACTAGGTTCCAAGATGCATGCATAAATGGATGATCTAGAATGAAAATTCCATTGCTCTTCAGGTTGCGATAGTGCAAGCTACGTAACGAGTGCGTCAGCGAAGATGAAAGAACGCACACAGGAAAATGTGATGTAATCTACAGACTACAGGTGACTAGGCAGGAATTTCGAGACAAAGTATATCCAATGAAACGGAAAAGGAAAAAAGGAAAACAAATACAAAAAGGTAGAGGTCAAAAGGGGTTTGACCCATGCACCCAGGCTGTGAATGCGATGGACACTGGCCTGACAGGCCCATCTAGCCCATCTCACCGAACGCAATCACGGTGCAGCGAGGGCCCGACGTGTCAGGGATCGGGGGAATCTGTGGGCCTTTGGGCTCCCGTCAGAGCCCACCTGGACTGTACGCATGTGCAGTTCGGGGTCCATGAGTGTTGACTCTGTCCATTTATGTTAAGAGCATCAAGATTTATTTTGACGACTTATTTGTAGGAAGGTTGCTAACCACAGCATCTATCTCTTGCTGTGTAAAAGGAGTATCCAACCATTCAAGATTTTCTGCTCTTGTGATCAATTCGGACAAGTCAAATCTCATGCCCTCATGTTCTGATGTCCCCAACCTTTCCTTGTAAGCCTCCCACAGTAAATTTGCCTTTGCCTCATGTGCATTGTGCATGTTACCAGCATCATCAGTTAGAGTAGAGATTGTATTAATTATGTGATTAACAGAGGCTCTTGCATGAAAGAATTTTGTTGGAGCATCACCAAACTTCACCCATTTGATATCACCTCTTTGTCTCCAATATATTTTTTGCTGATGTAATAAACTTTGCAGATGTTCCTTAAGAATTTCTCTGAAGTTCCACTCTTCCATTGAGTCTAGAAGAAAGATGGTTGTTCTTGTATTTTGGATGGTATTAGCCAGATTAGAGAACTGTGCTGCCTACTGTTTCAGAATTCTTCTCAAATTTTTGAGCTTGGCCATTATCTTCTTTGCTTTATCCTGCAGCATTGAGCTCACAAGTCAATACTAGGAGTAGCACCTGTTCCAGACTCGAGCGGCACAGAGATGGGAGTGCCTTGGATCGTCCCGGCGGTGAAAGAAAGAAGACGGTGCATCTCTGATTGTTCTTGGGCGAGTACCGTCCGTCCGTGAAGCAGGTGAGTGGAAGAAATGAATCATGAGAACCACAGAAATAGTAAAAATTCGTACAACAAACTACCACGGGGAAATAATATCATATATTCGTACCCGTACAATTTTCACTATCTTTATTCGTTCTGAACTCTAGTTTTGATGAGACGTTCTGAACTCTAGTGCTCGGCATGTCACAATGGCGGAGCAGCGAGGCCTTCACAAATGTCTTATATAATTTGTTTCCGTCGTGAAAAGCGTATGAGCATATGGGCCGGGTTTCGAAGCAAAGGCCTGCAAGCCAATCCTCGGATATCCGCCATCGCTAAGCGGAACACATTGCATTATCGGACGGACAAACACAAAAATTTCAGAAACTCATCATCGGCACGAAGACTGTATTATGAGTAAGTGAGAAAGCTTGATGTGCATGTCCATTGAGCGGAACCCCGAGCGAGAGGCGCGGTCCTAGCGTCAGCGTCAGCCGGCGGAGCGGGAGTGAAGCATGCATGTTGCCACAGTGTAAGCGGGCGCGGCGCCGTCGTGAGACGTGCCTCGATGGTTTTTGTATTTTTGCTCCGAGAAGATGGATGCAAGTATAGCAGCGCCGGAACGTTGCTGGGAAGATCCGGCCGGCACGCGCAGAAGGAGACGGACGCCCGGCGTTGGTCTTGCTCGTCAGACGTGTGCAAGAGCCGCGACGTCACAACTCAGTGCGGCAAGAGGGTGACTTAACCAGTGGCGGACCCAGCTTTTTGCCGAAGAGTATGCCGCCAAAAAACTTTCATATACAATTCGGTAAAATCAATGTATAATACGGTAATAAAAAATAAATTTGCTGAGGAATTCGGTAAATAAGATACAATTCAGTGCATAAATTACATTATAAGTAGTCCAATCAAATTCAAAGTACGCACAAAAGAAGCTTACACACCTACAATTCAAATCTACTTGTCCAGTCTACGCTTTCTGGAAGCCATGAAAGTTTCAATTATATCTTCTTCATCGACTTCAAAGAAAATGTCTCGTTCAATGAAAGTCATTAGACAATCATCCAGAACACTATCACCCATCTTATTTCTCTCATCGCTTTTGACAAAATTCATCGCAGAAAACACTCTTTCAACACTTGCCGTTGCCACCGGTAGAAGCAACACCAATTTGAGAAGCATGTAAACTAAATCATAAGCTATATCCATTTTAGTCTCAACAAGCTTAACTGAGAGGTCAACAAGACTTTGTATGCCACTGAACCTAACATCTTGTCTTATGACATGAATATAACCATCAAGTTGCATTTCAAGTCTTAGCAAATCAGAGCCAAAGATATCATTAGGGTAGAACTCAGCAAGCCTACATACCTTCTTAGCATCAAAAGAAGCATATGAGTTGGTAGGATCAAAGGCTGTCATACAAGATAGCAGCTCCATGTTAACCTCATCAAACCGATTATCAAGCTCTTGGCTAATTTGGTCAATCACCCCAATGTATATTTCTCTTCTGAAGTGGTCATCATTTGTTTGGTTCCTTGCACACCTAGCTGATTTTCCATAAGGCACATAATTATCCTCCATAGCAGGAACTTGGACACCATATTTGTTGCAAAACAAAGTTACCCTTTGAAGGAATTGATTCCAACCATCAGACCTCAACTGCTGCATTCTACTCTTTGCCATGTTAACAAGAGACAGTGCATTAAGAATATCTTGCTCCCTTCTTTGCAAACACTCGGATAATTCATTGGTGTATCCAAGAATAAGAAACATTAAGTGTGGGACCACAACAAACTCAAAAGACTCAAATGCACCAAGCACATAATGTATCTTTGTCCAATCAACAATCCACAGTCGGACATTCCAATTACACTAGGGTTAGCAATTTTGAAATCAAAATTTTGTATCTGTACCTTACGAGTTGCTGGCTGCAGTCTCCCAGCGTGAATTGCTCCTGGCCGCGATGGCCGCAGTTTGATTCGCCAGAGAGTGCGCGCCTCGATCCACGGATAGCCGGAGAGGCCGCGCGGCCGCGGCGGCCACGACGCCGGGCCAGGGGCCCTCGCGCGCAAGCGTCGCGTACTCGCGTGTGGACGCCGGTAGCCGGCAGTAGGGGAGGCGCTACGGGCGCGAACACCGGGATGGGAGGACGGGCAGGCGACTGCCGTCGCGCCGGTCACGGCTTCGTCCCCAGCAGCGAGATGAGCGATGTCTTGTGCGTCTCTGCGATCATTCAATGCATGGCAACTGCCAGCGACTTGTGGGCTGGGCCGGCAAAGTTTAGGGTATGCCGAGGCCCACGCGGACCACCCTGTAGGTCCGCCACTGGACTTAACCGATTAAAATGACCTGGATGGAGGAACGAGGAGGGGATCGCAAAGTTTGGAACATGGCGGTGAGACATGGCCACACGTCGACCATCAGGAGCTTCACTATTCCAAATGACGACCGTGGTGGTCGCTATTTGAAATTGCTACCGCCCAGAGTTCTCGACGGCGAGACATGGCCACGCGACGGTGTCGACGGCGAGACATGGCCACGCGACCGTCAAGGGTTTCACTAAGCCTTGATGTCGGATGGAGGCAACGTGCATAACAATGCAAACCAGATGTGGTAAGCGTTGTGCTGCAGAGGAGTGAGCTCGTCGGCGAACCTGGCTTACCAAGGACACCGGACACCGGGAAGTGGCCACACAAAGAAGTCAATTACTTTACCCAACGTCCAAACTGAATGTTGTTGTGCATAGAGGTCCATGGCCACATCGGAGATGTGACATGTAAAATTATTGGCTCTGAAATTAGGAACATGAAGTTGGGTTTATTAGCATAAAAATTTAATCTCCAAACCCCTCCAAATTTGTCCCATTCGACTATGAATATTCGTAATGTCGACGACAGCGGCGAGGTCCTCGCCCCGGGCCCGTGAAGCCCTTTTGCAGCCTCAGGCAGAGCACACACTCCAATCCCTTCCGGTCTATCTTCTCCACTCCAAGTAAGCTCGGCCTCCTCCATCGCGTGTCTCACCGCCTTCTTCAATGTGTTTCCACGTTCACACCGAAGTTTATTGTGTTTTGTTTCTTTCTACAAGCATTGCGCGAATGTAAATACTTTGCGTCTTGAAGGTGATGTTTAAAGAGGAACCAATATGCAAGACTGGTATCTGATTTAGAAATGGATGTACAAATATTCTAGTGTCCATAATCGATCTAAATATATGCCATTTTTAGTGCACGATATTCCAAATTGAACTATTATTCTAAATAGGATCCCTATACATGATTAAAGTGTTATCCACTTTGGCACCGACTAATGAATCTAAGTAGCAAACATGAAAGTTTGGGACTTCTTCAGCTTTGAGTACGCAACTTGTATGAAAAGCTAGTGAAATGTAGAGATTTTTTTTTTTGGTTCCAGTCTATTCTGAAAATCTGCTTAGCTAATAAGATGCTGCAAAATCCCAGTGTTTTAGAAAAGTTTCTCCCTATTTTTACGAAGAAGCTCAAAAATAAAGTGCGCCAAAAGAGGGCTTATAACACTTACAAAGCTTGGATTGGTCATTGTGGTTGTTATAAGGTAATGCCGATCTTTAGAATATCTTTGAAAATATCTATCATTTAAATTAAGGTTTTCTATAATCATTAGAGAACAACTTTACTCGTGCAGCTCGAGCCCCTACGCGCCGCACTGCTAATCCTTTCTCGCCTCCGCCTCCACTGCGCCAGTCCTCTTCGGCTTGCTACACCAGCGGCGGCATAAAGAGCATCATGGTGCCCACCGTTTCGGTCGCCTCCGAGGCCGTCGCGACCTCTACCTCGCTGGAATAAAGTGCTCGGAAGTCGGGAGCGCAACAACGACCTACCACGTTCTTTCAAAAAAAAAAAAAAACGACCTGCCACCGCAGCAGCTGTAGTACCCCAGGCGAGATCGAGGTTGAAATTTACAGTTGGCGATAACACGCAATCAGGGGCGCAATTTGAGTATACAAATTGTAGATTATAGTTGCGTATTAATTCCATACTACTCTATATCTAGTTGAACTTGAAAGGCAGCGACACGTTTAGAAGAAAAGAACACCTGTCGGCAACGTACAACCTACTGCATCTGCAGCGCAGTATATCTGCTACTGATTAAGCTTTTGCATGTACCCAAGTATGCTACGGAATATCTATTTTATATATATATATATATATATATATATATATATATATATATATATATATAATTGAAGAGAAAAATGAGTCACCACGTTCACTCTAAAATGCTAGAAATTTTCACGTTAATCCGAGAAAATAAGAAGAGAAAATTACCCACCGCTACCATTATAAAACAATTAGACAAAAATGCCCTTCATGTGTTTTAATAATAAACCATCTATTTAATAATCTTGGTATGTGAGGGATGTTTAAGAATTTGTACTACCTACGTATTGGAACTTCAACACGTCAATAGATCAATCTCCAAAAAAATTATTATTTTTTATTTCTATGACGTGCCCACATGGTTGTATATATTCACGTATGGGAAGTAGAGTACCAGGAGATATAGTAACAGATTTGAAAACTTCACACCATGTAATTAAGGAGTTCTATCTTCAAAATTTCACGTGAGCAGATTTGTCGTTGTCAATGTCCTATGTCTCTATTTAATATCCCATAGATTGTAGAAATACCACCTTGCCGGAAAATAAAAATACATATACCTCAAGAAAAATCTTAGTCGATCGGCAGAACCTGCGCCACGCTCTCGCCTGCGACAAGGTCGATGAATTCTTGCCGGAGCAGAATACTGATTGATTGCCAGTAGTGATTGGCACATGAAGCATAAAGGTCAAACAACAGTAAGTTCAAATGATTACATCACTGTTTTTCCCTTATCTTCAATATGATGAAATATATCTTTGGTCATGGAGCTCTAGGATATACGGCTGCAACATACGGTTGATATACCTTATTTGTCATAGAGGTTGAGAAACCTAAAAACTGGGAGTTTATTTGTTTCATAAATAAAACAGAGTGTGCATGCATGCTAACTCACTACTAACACATCTTATGTTATACTGTCGTACCCTATTTCTGGAGCACTCTGTGCATCATGTATCAGTCTCTGGATCAGTAGCTGATACGCACAGGAACACAGATATGGTAATCAAAAGCATACTTCGAATAGGTAAATAAATATAATACCTGATATATTGAGCCCTTAGTGGCGGTTCGACAAGGATGCAGAGGTATCCAAGTCCTTCCGTCAAATAAAGGCGAAGCAATCACATACAGACAGCGGAAAGCACGACCCAAACCACAGGCAGACTTGAGAAGCAGAACCGAAAACCAAAGCGTCGTCGTCTCCTACGAAGACTTCTCCTACTAAAAACATCAATCGCAAACGCGTGAGCACATAAGGTACTCAGCAAACCCTAACACAAGGGATAAACATGTGTAAGGGTTTATCAAGGATGAGGCTGAGGTTTATCATATCGGCGGAAAGCCAACTTTATGCAAGGGTTGTTTTTGAAATCAAAACAGTTCGCAAACTACAGTCAAGATTGTTATCATAAAGTGGGGTTGGTCGGCCCTGGGGGAGATAATGGTTCAATCCCGCCAGTTCCTCAATTTTTAATGCTGGCCGGAAACCAGCACACGGCTTCACGCCGGTGTATTCCAAAAACACACCAAGGATAACTCACACCGGAAGTCTAATCATTGTGTGGCCATAGCTTTCGCGTTATCCAATACCGTGGAACACGGCTATCTGGATAGATTCTTATCCTCTGCAGAGGTTGTACACTTTCCCCACAAGGTACACCAGTCCTCCCCGATATCGCGGCTTGGACTGGTATACTAATGGTTCCGTACCTACTTGGCGTCACCACGGCACCACCACGGAAAATCACCAACCAGGGGCTTCCATCATCATATAATAGCATGGCCACAGGCCAGAGTTGTCTCCACATGCCGGACTCGACGCCAACCTCGTCGAGCCTTCTCCTGGCTTCCGTTTGCCACTCCAGCCTCCTGGTGGGTACCGGGTGAACGCTATAGTAGGGTGTGGTTCCAAACCTTTCCCATACAAGGCTTGTGGTTGTACGGGAGGTGCTAGGCTAGGCGGCACATGAACTGATCCTTATACGACCGAATCAGGCATCTTCAATAGCCAATCCTCACGAGGAAGGGCGTCCCAGAGATAGCCTCCCCACTGAGTACTACCTCGCCTGATCCCGCCAAAACATCCCCCACTATGGGTTGCACTTTTATCACCAAACCCACCCATTTTCACATTTACTCACACCACCAATCACTCACACATTTTAACACAAAAGCATGTGAGCAAGATTAATTAAGTACACATGTGACAGGTCCTAAGCAGCATTTTGATTCTTCACATCATTAAAGAATTAATGATGTGGGTTCCTAGGTTTAACCAGGGTTCAGGGTAAGCGAAAACAAGGCATGGCAATTAACAAGTACTTAGGACATACTAAGCATGTAAATCACTTTTAAATACCATGCATACTTTATTTGAAAGCAGGCTCTAAGTGGGTCTTCTTTGCAATCATAGGATCAATATGATCAAAGGGGAGTTAGGGCTTGCCTGATAATCGCTTTCCTAATATTTAAGTTCTGGGTCTTCAGTCTTTTCTTTCGAAGTGGATGCCTTCGAGTCCTTTCTTGAAGCTCGTATCTTTCGACGGTTCTTGGTATACGTTTCCTCGACGAGTGATTGGATTCTTCTGGCTCTTCCTCGATTCTCGCGTAATCTAACGCATAGAAATGCTACGCATAAATATACTACCGCAAAAGAAAATAAAGGGCGAAAAGAGCCGAATAAGATCCACTTAACTCCAATTAAAACCGATAGACAGCAAATGAAGAACAAAAGACTCAAGACACGGATGATGCATCCTGTTTTACTTTAACAAGGTTTTGTTACCTTAAAAAGGCCATTAGGAGTGATGCATCGTACTCTATGGCTTTTGGTGTAATGAGAGATGCTAAACACTAAGAGAAGAGCATGAATGCATGAAGTGACGGGGACAGCGTGTGTACGTGTTTTTCGTACATTCGTGGCACTAGCCTTCACACAGGTAGCAACCTATGTAAAGGTTCATGCAACACTTGTACGAAGTACGAGGTGTGTCAGCTTAGGGCTCCTATACCTCATATCGTTAACTAATGATGATTTAGCTATTAATTGCTTACTAGATTGATTAATTACTAAGACTAAGTTATTATTGATTGGTCGTCATGCGTCGGACGCGCGACGATGGTACGTGTACGTGAGCATGTATGATATGAATGCACGGCTGCAAATAAAACACTAAGATCAAATAAAGACGACTCGCAATTAGAATAACAATGAATTAATAACTCCAATAAGATCCAATAAAAGAACGCTTATAAAAGAGGATAACGAATTGATAAGGTTTGGTAGGATTTGGCGAGGGCTTTTGGAATAGGGGTTGCAGGCATTGATGGTTTAAGTTCGATTGAGCGATGATTGATCAAGGCTAGGTTTTGAGATGGTTTTGTGGTATAGAAGGTTACAGGTTTTTAGAAGTGAAGCGGCACGAGGATCGCTAGGTTTGGAATGATGAAAGATTTATTGTTAGCAGGTAAAGGAGTGAATATGTAAAATAGGAATAGAGCGGGGTGTGTGTTGTCATGTGGAAAGCACTGGACAACTAACACCACAGGATTGGTTAGGTTTTGGATGATCAATAGCTGCGACGTGCGAGATTGACATCGTATGATTGTCAGGAAAATGATATAATAGGTGAGAGGGTTTTAGAGCGTTGATGGTGTTTGGGTTTAAGATAGTGCTCCAATAATAGTACCGTGGGGTACTACGCGTTTCTACGAACGCGTAGGCGCAAGAATCGCCCAAAACGGAGCTATGGTTGAAAAGATGTGGATATTTAAAGTTCTGAGGGCTTATCTGTAATTACTGAGGTCCTTTCTGTAATTACAGAGAAGTTATGAGGACCTATATGTAATTAGGGAAAGTTTAGGGACTTTGGTGTAAAAAGATAGGGGCTAAAACATAATTACAGAAAAGTTTAGGTACTTTTATGTAAAAAGGCAGGGCTTAAACATGATTATTTAAAAGGTCAGGGACTTATCTGCAAAATGTACAGGGCCCGGAATTTTCAGGGTTTTAGGAATTATTTTTATATTGGAAATTGTTTATTGCTTGATGCTGACGCAATAAAGAGGATAAATGATTTCAAATAATTCAAAAGCCCGGTGGACTGGGTCCACGGGGTCCATGGACCGGGGATGGGCGGCGGTCCACCGGTCCACGGTGGACCGAGGCAAGGCACGCGGCGGCGACTCGCCGGAATCCTCGCCGCCGGTGGCTAGGGTGGACGGTGGGTTGCGGGAAGTCGTCGTGGAGGACGAGCACGCGAAGGCGGAGCGGCGGGTGGCACACGTCGACGACGGGGATGGCTGGCGGGGCAGCCCGAGCTCACCGAAGCTCGACGGTGCGACGGCGTGCTACGGGAAAAGGGCAGGGAGTGGTTCACGACGGCATTTGTGGGTGCGGGGAGGTGCGTGCGTGCACGGGGAGAGTGAGGCGCGCACAGCTTGACCCGGCGCGGCCGGGAACTCGGACGACGACGAGAGGGGCCATGCGCGGCGGCGGCGACTCGGTGCAGGCTCGTGCGAGGAGAGTGGAAGGAAGGGGGAAAGACGCGGGAGAGGGAGAGGAGCACGGGGATGCTCACCTCGTGCTCAGCGGAGGCAGAGGGGCCGTGAGCTCGCCGCGAGGCGACGGCCGTAACCCTAGCTCGCTCGGATGGAGAGGAAGGGAGAGGGAGAGAGAGAGAGAGGGAGAGAGAGAGAGAGAGAGAGAGAGAGAAACAGGGCGCGGCGTCTCTTTATCAGCGAAGAATCGTGGCGGCTACGGCAGCTCCGGCAGCCGGGGATGGGCGGCGGCATGGGCGGCGCGGGATTCGCGGCGGCGATGGGACGCGACGAGGTGGGGGATGACAGGTGGGACCCCCTCGTCAGTGACTCGGGAGAGAGGTTGGGCTGGCAGGCCGGGGAGTTGGGCTGGAGCGGCTGGGCCGGGGAGCTGGGCCGAAAGCAACGGGCGCGGCCCAAGGGAAAGGGAGAAAGGAAGGACGGAGAGGAGATGGGCTGGGCCGGCGCGAAGGTGGAGCTGGACCCGGGAAAAAGAAAAGGGAGAAAGGCGGCCCGGAAGAAAATAAAAGATTTGATCTTTTCTCTGGAATTTGAATTTGAAGGAATTTCAAATTCAAACAAAAACAAATACTGATCAAACACTCAAAATAAATCAAATAAAATTCAGAAATGCATATGATGAGATTTTGATGCAGATTTAAATTCAAAATTTTGAAAATCAACTTGGGATTTAATCCTACTTTGATTTTATTTGTTGTAAATTCAGAAAGCTTCAAATTTTGAGTACATTTTTAAATGAGAGCAAACACTTGAGCACAACTTTTAAATATTTCAAAATTTTCATATTCAAACTAAGTTTAATTTATTTAGTGAATTTTATTTTGAAAATTCATTTCAAGGTGAGAGGTTGGACAAAATTTTTAATTTGGAGTGATTTTTATTCCTTTTTATTTTTCTTCTCTTCTTTTCTCTTTGCTCCAAAAGTAGGGGTGTTACATATACTACCTCTGCTTTTTTTAATATGACGTTGGTTAGTTCAAATTTGAGCTTACCAACATCATATAAAAAAATGGAGGGAGTATATAAATAATAGAAGATTTCAAGAAATTTCTTAAAATTATCTAATTTTAAGAAAGAGTCTATTTTTTTAAAATTGTCCGAATTCCTAATTTTTTCTTAAAAAAAAGAGCAAGTGGTAAAAATTGTCTAATTAGCCTAATAAATAATAGGAGGTTTCAAGAAATACACAAGGAACTACTAAAGATAAAAAATACAAGAAAAAAATTCAACCCCTTAGCTTTTTTTCTCATTGCTCTAGATCAAATAAAAGGAATTGGGGCATTAAGGTTAAGCTTCTACTGGCATGGACCAATTTGATTAATACAATGTTCGATGCAAAATGCAACATTGTTATCACGGGTACTATAAACACATTGTTTCTATAAAAATAAAGGCTAGCCGCGCAAATGCGCGGGTAGGCAATCTAGTTAATGTTATTGGAAAATACAGTATCTTCAGCCTCTTGGAACCTGCATTGGTGCATCATATTTGTAAATACCCGTTAAGGGGTCCGTCAAGTAGATGACTGAAAGCAAATGAAAATCGAGATGATGACTAGGTCAACAGTGCAGATGTCATGAATTATGCCCGGCAGCTTATAGCTTAGAGAAGGGAGTTGATTACCCAAGCTCCAAACATACACCCAGATCGGATTTCATGCAAAATGATTGGCCAGGCCGAGTAAACAATATGCTGGTTGCTCATAGCGCAGTTTAGTACCACCTCGGCAGCTAAACTGCACTTAAGCCAGCTTAAAAAATGAGGCTATCAGGCTGGGCAGCACGACCTTACTTGAACAGGATCTGTTCTATAGGATCGTACCGCTGCATCCTTGACTAATAAGGAGGCAAGCTCTCAAGCTTGGTTGATGACTCATGACCTGTGGGCCAGAGCGTGATTAACGGCTAGGATTGGTGCTTAGTGCTTCGTCTCGCGCTGTAGAGGATCGTTCCTGTCCAGGCTTGCCTTGACGGGGTGGTCCACGGGTTGTCTGACAAGCTCCAAAATTTTTGCTCCTTTGTGCTTTCGTTTTTTTTTTTTTGATGGAACTTTGTGCTTTCGTTTTCATGCTCTGTTTGCTGGAACTATCCAAATGCAGCAGAAACACGACGTTATTGGCATTTTCTGAACTTGCGTCTTGGCATTTTCTTTTCATCATGAACCATTTGGCATGAAGGTGCTATGTGCATTCTCTTGAGGGGATGATCAATCATATGCATGTTTGACGGCATTTCCTGAACTTACCGTTGTCTTGTCGTTTCTTTTCAGCTGCGGGCAATTGCAGCATCTACAAACCTGTATGCTCATGAACCATTTAGCATGCAAGCTGGTCCATTTTCTTGAAAATTCATCAATACAAGGTGCTGCTTAAACTAGGCTTCATCGGCTGCATGTTGGACGACATTTCCTGAACTTACCGTTGTCTTGCCGTTTCTTTTCAGCTGCAGCCAAATGCAGCATGTACAAACCTGAATGCTGATGAACTAGTGGTACGTGCATTCTTATGAAAATTCATCAATCCAAATGGAGCTTGAACTAGATAGAGGCTTCATCGGTCACCTAACTGAATACTAAGACCGTTATCCATCTAGTTAGCCGTAGCTTCCTGAAAGTTTGAAGGCCTTTTTGCTATGAAAACGAGTGCGTACATGGTCGGTGTCAGCGCTGTTTGCAGCGGGGACAGGAGCTAATGGAGCTGATCGAGCCATATGTCTCGCTGCAAAGCCTTTCGGTGGTCGCCCAGCACTCTCCCGATTGCACGAAATCAAATCCCTTTTGATCTACAGCTCTCAAAAGTAGCCGTGCACATGGCAATGATATGGCACAGAGCCTCGCCAACTCGCCATGTCTCGTGGAGGATAGATTCCTCTGACACCGGCCAAGGCGCGCGCTCAAGATTCTTGCAACATGGTCGTCGGTCACCTCTGAAACACATGCAGACTTGTGACAATGATCTTATGAGCAGCCCTTTGACTATCTGAAAACGTGTGAGTAATTGTCATTATGATCGAGCAGCCGGTTCATAGATTCATACGTAGCTCATGATCACGGTCCCTGAAGACTTGCAATGAGGGGCCGTCGTCAGGTCAGTCCCTGCATGCGTGCACCTGAGGCCCCATGCCCTTGTGACTTGCATTGTGAGCTTTCATGACCTGGAAATGGAGGTATAATGGCAGCCACACGGTTCAGGTTATTTGGAGCAATTGGCGGTTTGGCATGCAGGTCGTATCTTCTGACTTTGCTTTCTCAATTCAGAGAAAGTGAATACACCTTTGGTTCGTGAACAGACGAGATGCAGAATGATGTGTTGCAGTGCGTTGTCAACACCTGTATCTCTTGTGGAGCCAAACTGCACTTATTAGCTAAATCCGTGGAACGCGCGGACTCAAATGAAGCATGATCACACCTGGCAACATTTCTAGAAGAGAATGATTCATGTCGAAAGGTCCAACAACTTCTCTACGAAATTTAAAGGACCGCCTAGCCAGGTAGGATCATTGAGTAGGAACTCGCAAAATAAAAGAAGACCGGCAGTTGGACAGTCCAAGTGTGTCTTCTGTTCATATGCTGTTGGTAGTGCCTAATAAGCTAAGCACCGCCATGATGGTCTCCGGTGCATTTGGGACGGACAATATGCATCGATCTGGCAGGGACGTCCGACTTGCATGGTGCGGCGGCTATCACGCCGGAGATGGCAGTCGGCTCACCGGAGTTGCCGTGGACGTAGCCGGCGATTGTGAACATTTGCGTCCTGACAGAAGTCACAGAACCCAGGACGCAAATTTGTAGAGGAACTCTCTCGCTTGTTCCTAAATGCCTAAACACTAGGTTCCAAGATGCATGCATAAATGGATGATCTAGAATGAAAATTGCATTGCTCTTCAGGTTGCGATAGTGCAAGCTACGTAACGCGTGCGTCAGCGAAGATGAAAGAACGCACACAGGAAACGGTGATGTAATCTACAGACTACAGGTGACTAGGCAGGAATTTCGAGACAAAAGTATATCCAATGAATGAAACCGAAAAGGAAAAAAGGAAAACAAATACTTGTAAAAAGGTAGAGGTCAAAAGGGGTTTGACCCATGCACCCAGGCTGTGAATGCGATAGACACTGGCCTGACAGGCCCATCTAGCCCATCTCACCTAACGCAATCACGGTGCAGCGGGGGCCCGACGTGTCAGGGATCGAGGGAATCTGTGGGCCTTTGGGCTCCCGTCAGAGCCCACCTGGACTGTACGCATGTGCAGTTCGGGGTCCATGAGTGTTGACCCTGTCCGAGAGTTTTCCGTCGTTCACACCTGCAGACATCATTAAAGCAAGAGTAAACGCAGGAGACGGAACAAAAAGCACCTCAATTATTCAGAAGATCACTCTCTTGTTTGAGACTTCAGAGTTCTGCCGTTTTCTGCTAGTACTGGCATGCCCGTCCTTTCTTGACATGGATCGTTGGGTACATGCGATGTATCGGATCGGATGTTGGGCGGTATAAGGTAGCTGTACCATCATGGCGTATCCAGAGATTGCCTGTTAACAATACTATACTTCTGAAACGAAACAATCAAATGTGATCCAAGTGTCATTAATCTTCTAGTACAAAGTACGCACACATGTGCGCAGATTCTCAAACTCTTGGTGCGGTTGACCTTTGGGTTGGACGGATTACGTCCGGGATCACTCACGAGTCCGAAAACCTATATGGTTAGGCCGGCAACACACACTCTTTGCACTGTCATCATTCAGCTCCAGACTAATGATAATTGTTTGTTTATTGGCATGCGCTGACAACGCGAGACGCATCAACCACCGCTAGGCTCCAGATCGACGAGCTCGGCAGCTGTCGGGGCAGAAACAGAGGCGACCCGGGGGATGAAAAGTCAGAGCACGCTTTGACTCATGGCGACCCCGGAACAGCCATGAAACTGTTAGAAAAACCAAAGTCGTCGGCCCAACCAAATTAAAGTCGTCGCCTCGTCGGACCCCCGTGTCAACGCCCAGCAGCCTAACCACGCAAAAAGTCGTCGCACCCCGGCATCGCGCGACGCGTCGAGACGAACGATTCCGGCACGTCAAACACGTCCCGTGCTCTTCTGCTTTTTGTGTCCCTGACGAGACGCGATGATCGGTGGTGTTGTCGTCTCGCGAGCGCGTCTGGCCGGAATAGGAACGGACGCGCGATTGGCCGGGTCAGCTATGCGTCGACGTCGTCGTCGATCGCCGCGCGTGCACGTGTTCCCCAGCACGGGAACTCTCTCGCGCGCGCCCGTCGATCGCCGCCAAGTGCCGCGCGCACTAGCGAGCGAGCGAGCTCTCGCTCCCTGCCCCGTGCGTCCGCGCGCGCACGCCTGCATATGCGCCGCCGTGTTTCGCACAGCAGGATGGAACGGGAATTCTCCTTCACCTTCACGGCGGGTCGACCGGGTGCCCTCGGCGGCACGGCAGGGAAGGGCAGGGCGGCCAGCTCGTCGTCCACGACGACGACCGCACCACACATGTTCAGAGAGCCCGTTCCGTTCAATTCGTGGCTCAGGGTCGTCTGTGGTGTGGGTGGATGTTAGTGGCAGGGCTAAGAATTAAGATGATGAAATTACCAGCAAGCAGGATAAACTTTTTTACTAGTCTGATGATGGGGTAGAGGAACTTGATTGCACGCGACTACCACAACGTGGCCCGGTTAAACTAGCACACCGCCTGGGTTGTGGGTTGATTAGCCAATCCCGTGGCGAAAGGTCGTGATCCCCAGGTTATGCGAATTGTTTGTTGAAGGATCACTGAGCTAGAGGCGTCACGGAAAGAGATCGGAGCATTATATTAGTTAAACAAAACAAAAATACGTTCATTGAGAGAATCTGCGGCCGCAGATCAGCGCGCTGAGGTAGTTAGCTCGGGAGACCGACGGAACAGGGACTGAAATGAGTAAAAAGTTGACCTCGCGAGCCCAATGATTCTCTCGCTCCGGATCCGTGGATCGATCGGCGGGCGACGACGGATCGGGAGACGGTCAAAGCTTTGTCGAGACGTGGCAGCGACGTTAGGGCACGCACGGGGCTTTTGTCTCGCGGCTGGCCACAAAATGGAGGAAGAGATGGCCGGGGAGGGAGAGAGCATGGAGGAGGGATCGAGCTGAGCAGGACGGTGTCGTTGTCCCGGCTTTTGACTCGGCCTCCGACTAGGGAGTGAGGTGTGTGGATGGGGTGAGTGGGCGGCTGGCTTTTTCCGGGCACGCGTGCGACCCCCCGGGACCCGCGCTTTTTGACGTGCGCCGTGTACCTCTCCGTCTCGGCTCGCCGCCGTGTAGCCTGCTTGCTTCCGTAAGCATGGCGTCAACGGGTCTTCCGCACCAGCTACCGCCGCCGCAGCTGGCCAGGGCTAGGCCGGCCGCCGTCCTTTCGTACGTACGCCAACGGAGCAATCATCTACGCCGAAAGCTCCAGAGCACTGCTCACATTATCCGTATATTGTCACTCCAGTACATCCCTGTATTTTCAGCTCTTACTCTGACTATTTGTTATGAAATATGCTAATTTTGCATGAAAACAGAACGTTATCCCTGGAAATGGAGACACACGGAACGCGTACTCCTGTGCGCTGTCTTGTGGATAGCGTCGTCGTATTGGTTGCTTGGACGTATTTGCAGAGGACGACGAAAGAAAACGAGAGAAATACAGGTATACGGCGGTTGGCTTGGACGCTCAAGGCAAAAGGGAATATATGTGCACGGAGAAAAATCCAAAAAGAAAAGGGAGAATCATAACAGCCAAGCCGAATCATGGGGTGCCTAACGCGATTTGAGGTCGAAGGGAGTAGTACGTTCTTCCATCACATCAACTTTACCAAACGAAACCGGTGTCTGTAACTATAGATTTTGAGGTCCAGCCACAGAAAATTACCTACTTCTTCTTTTGGCCAGTTTGGCGGAAATTTGCTGTCCATGAGGTCTATAATTTACCGTTAAGGCTCCATTATTATTATTTTCAGAACGAATATTCGGCCGTACGTGTATACGCATGCATGCCCTCTTTTGGTCTTAGAATAAATCAAGCCGTGAGCGCATGGATCATTAGTTCTGCCAGAATACTCAAACCCTGAATAATTTAGCTGCAACTAATTAAGCATTCATGCCACAATGACAGACAGGCGTGCGATAATAAAATACGATCTGTAGCTAGCTAGACTCCAGGGGCACGTACGTAATTCGTCACGATAGCGATGTCGGGTTTATCTTCTAGTGGTCGGAAATGCTTAACAGTGAAATAAAGCTCACGAGGGGATTAAAAAACAATTGTTACTGAGAAAGTAATCCCCTAGAATTAGATTATATCATTCCGTGAAGAATGTAGCACACACAAACACGACTTCTGTGTGCACAAGAATTAGGTGCAGCAGTACTACTCCATCAGTTCACTGCCCCTTTTAGGGTTAGGTGAAATCATCAATACATTCCCTCAGATTAGTGTAATTAATATGCTAATGTCGCTATCAGTAAGACTTCCTTTGGAGGTCAATGCCTTTGAGATTGCTTAGAATTTATTCGTTAGTATTTTATTCTTCTTTTTTATTATAAAACAAAAGCATCATTAATTTAGGGACGCTGAGTCCACACATCTATATCCTGATTCTAGTATGTGAAAAACATGGGAGCATTTTTCAAGTAATGAGGTCCTGTTTATCGTATCCATTCCAATAATAGAAATGGGCAAAAGGAAGAACCCCCAAATTTGTTAAGTGCGTTGACTCCTTACTGGAACAAATGCACTGAAAGAGAAAAAAAATGCAGGACGAGAATTTCAATTTGATATAGTTAGATGTGACATGTCCGGAATATTGACATGAAATATTTTTATAGTTTTATTTTATCCTGCTAATCGCAATTTAGGCGTGGACATGCTTAATTAGCTATATATACATTTACGAAATTATCACTACCCTATGAAAAAGAAATTAAGAAATTATCATTATCGGCTAAATAAACAGAAGTTATATATGCATTTATGGCTGCATGCAGAGAGGCAGAACTATGTGGTACGGTACTGCTGCTACACTTTGGGTCGTTGAACTGCCGATGGATCATGATCAGTTGCACCAGAATAACCTGACGCAATGCCGGAAGACCGCCAACGACTCCCCAGTTATTAACCGGCTTCCGGTCAGAACCCCCAAATTCTCCTCTCCGCCCCCAGACGGTTTATATATACTCAACCCACACATCCCCATCTTTTCCACTACTCATATCAGCTCAGCACCTAGCTTAGCTTTCCCCTCCCTGCAGCTTGCCCAACCCAATAAGCTAAGCAAGCACTCACCACACGCACACTAGCTATCTCACACGTACAATCCAAGAAACGGCCGGAGTAGTAGCAAGATCGATCCACATGGGAGATCACGCTGAGATGTTGCATGCCGCTCCGGCCATGTACAGCGGCGGCGGCGGCGCTGCGCCCCACGGAGGCTGGTGGAACACGGCGGTGGTGCCCGCGGCGACGTGCTCGACGGAGCTCGCCGGGTTCAGCACGTGGTCGTCGGCCCTGGCTGCTAGCTACGACATGGCAGCCGAGGCCGGCAAGGCCAAGAGCGCCACCACGGCCTCGTCGGAGTCACCCGGGAACAACAGCTCGGTGACGTTCCAAGAACCAACCGGCGTAGCTGATGCTTCCGGCGGCGTCGGCGTCGCCGTGCAGCAGCCTCTTGCCAGCTTCACCGACTGGACTCATCTCATGTAAGTTCAGTACCACGTTTGGTTCTGCTAGCTATCTAGATCTCAAGATTAACCACTAATCATGTATACTCATCACATGACTATGATGCACTATCATATGCAGCTAATAAGATCTCTACCCATATCTGGTCTGTGTTTGAGCAGGAACAACAGCGGCGTTACTTTGCATGGGTTTCTGCAGGATGGCCAACACGACATGAGCTCAAGAACCGACCAGCAGCAGAGCCATATCAACGCGCCAAGCTTGATGAATCCTTCATCAAATAACCTAGCTCTGCAAGGCCACCACGAGCAGGACCATGGCCACCACCAGCTCCTGTCCAGCTTCGGATCCGAGCTGCTCTTGTCACCGACGTCGCCCTACGGGATCCAGTCGTCTCTGCTAAGAAGCCTCATGGAGCCGACGGTGACGAAGCCGGCAGCTTTGCCGGGGTTCCAGCAGTATGATCAGTACCAGCAGATGGGCCAGGCGCCGCCGCTCCAGTTCACCAACGACGCAGCCTTCTGGAACCCTTCTGCTGGATTCGGTGTACCGGCAGCGGCGCATGCCCAAGCTAGCAGCATACGTGTTGCCAAACCATCGCCGGCGCCGCGTGCAGCAACCCTTGCATTGAAGGTATGTACATCTATCTAGCTAATGTAGTGCAAATATTTCACGGCAAGGCAATAGCAACATTTGGTTACACGTAATTAGCGTTCGTTAATCATCTCTGCGTGATTTTTATGTGTAGAGTGCGATGGAAGGAGTAGGAGAGTCTAGCTCAATCATCGCCAAGAAGGGAAACGGTGAGCCAGCGTACAAGAAACCGAGACTCGAGACGCCGTCGCCATTGCCAACCTTCAAGGTAGACATGCATATAAAACCTAGCTTACCCTAAATTATCCACGGTGAACTCAATTTGGTTTTCATGAACTTCACCACTCATTATTGGATGTTGGATAGACCTAGTAGATGGATCTTTAATAAAGCTGTGCATGTGTGCAATATATTTCAGGTTAGGAAGGAGAAGCTTGGGGACAGGGTGACTGCACTCCAGCAACTAGTCGCTCCTTTTGGAAAGGTAACAGGGGCTTTTCATGACTAATGCTGACTATATCACAAACAGACTAGTGCTTGGAACTATGTATCATCAACATCTTCCCTGCAAAAGTGTTCTTCCTTTCTCCCCTCCTTTCGAGATCTACACAAGCGCTCAATCTTATTTCTTGATGCGCGTGCAGACGGATACGGCATCGGTGCTGCACGAGACCATCGAGTACATCAAGTTCCTCCACGACCAAGTTAGTGTAAGTGTGCAAGTACCATGATATTCCCCACCTTTAATGATAGCACATCTGAAGCACCAACTCGCACGTTTTCTTGACATGAATCATCAGAAGAGGACTGATCGCAGCTGCCTGCACATTGCGTTTGTGTCTTGTTTCTGCAGGCGCTTAGTGCTCCATACTTGAAGAACGGCCATCAAGTGCCCCACTTGAAGGTACTGTCCGCATGATGCTTGGTTGCTCTCCTTTTCGCCGTGATGGATCATGGTACATACATTATGTGCATCGTCTCTGTCCGAGTGCTGATCGCTTTGCATGCGTGTTTGTTTGTTTTTTTTTTATTTCAGAGCTCAAGTCCTGACAAGTCCAAGGACAGTCATGGCGAGATATCACTGAAGGGCCGGGGTCTGTGCCTGGTCCCGATATCGAGCACATTCGCGGTGGCCAGCGAGGTGCCAGTGGACTTCTGGACTCCATTTGGCGCCAACTTTAGGTAGACCAAGGATGGAGATAAACAACTCCTATCAGAAGCGTCGAAGAACAAATAGCTAGCTACCACAGATCGACCTAACGATGTTTCGTTGATCTTATTTAGTAGTGTATGATCATAATTCGTAACAATAGTAGTACTGAGCAGCAGCTGTGGCGGCAGTGACAAAAGGATAGCACTG
Organism: Eragrostis curvula; assembly: GCA_007726485.1. Classification (NCBI taxonomy): domain Eukaryota; kingdom Viridiplantae; phylum Streptophyta; class Magnoliopsida; order Poales; family Poaceae; genus Eragrostis; species Eragrostis curvula. Next base: position 25,641,474 of record RWGY01000031.1, read on the forward strand.
AGCTAGCTAGATGAACCTTTGGAATGAGTGCTTGAAGACTTGGATTCATTCTCCAGGTTCATCAGAGAATAAGGGATCAGCCAATTGAGAGGACATAATCCTGTACTGATCGTCATCCGGTTTCTAATCATGATTGGTTGTTAGGTTGCGTCATTGAGTAGTTGTGAAAGGATTTGTTAAAGATGTATAATGCTTCTAGTTTTAAACTAGTGATGGACGATCAAAGTGTGTAGCAGGTTTCTATTGATTGTGTACTACCAAATAAAAGTGGCATCTATTTTGATGATCAGCAGGACTTGCTTTTGGCTAGCTTCTCGTTATAATATAAACCACATGTTTCGGTATTAAGTAGACCTCTCAAGAACTTGTGCAGATGTGTCTTTTGGATGAATAATTATGTTAGATTCTTTTTGAGGTTAAATTATTCCATCTCGGTATAGCGGAGAGGCGCATGCAGAACTTTTGCGTAGGCATATTATGGTGCTATTTTTTTTAATCATGTGGAGACGTACACATATGCATATAATTAATTGATCGAAGAGTCTTATAAAGTTATAATGCAACAATGCATTCTTGATTTGGTGTGTTAGAACTATTTTTGGAAAAGGAGCAACGTATAGAATCTACTAGTAATTTGTATGCAACAAGTGAGAATAAGTTTTTCAAAAATGGTACCCCCAGCTATAGGAGTTTGTTCCTTTTGGGCATGTCAAAATCATCAAAAGCTCTTATTGTGCCTAAAATTTCTTCACGAGAAGCACAAAATATCTGTTATCACAAGAAATGAAGGAAAGCAAGTCCTGGTTATCTGTGAAACAAATTTCATCAACCTGTTATACATAGGACCCATGAACTGCCTTCTGTAACGTATACAAATTTCATATTACGGCTGATAGTAAAAGCTTAGCAATATGGTAACATATTACGACTAAAAGTTCAATTCTACTCTCTAACTTTTAAAAAATAGCAGCTCATGTTGTCATGGTCATTGTAGCCTGACTAACGGAGTACTGCAGACTTTGCCTGGCACCCCTTGTGTTAGTGTGTATAAGTAGACTATATGTCTGCTGAAGCTTCGGTGTAGCACCCAACCTAAGTATAGTACACTTTAAGATCTTACTCTGAGTCTATACTTGAGAGACTTGGATAGCATGCGTCTTTAAAAAACATAGACTATTTATCGAAAGCTCATTACTGATGCACTAGAAAATTAATTAAATGCAAAAAAAGTGCTTCAGAGTATCTAGACCAATAATTGTGCTTCGATTCACTTGTGCAACAATATCCACTCGAAGTTAGTGAAGTGGTAAACCAAATACTAGCAAGTACTCCTATGCAAGAACAGTTCAACATCTAGAAGACACGTCTTTGAGAATTTATTTGAGACCAACTTTTGATGAATTTCTTTATGATCAAAGTGGAGCACTGCCAAATGGAAAGGCAACTAGCATTGGCTCATGAGATTCTTAAATGTTGCTATATGGAGCTAAGATTTGGTAACGATGATTAATATGATTCTGATTTCTCGATGCTGCGTCCAACATTCAAATATCTGGCAGCTGTCAGCTGAGCTAATTAAGGCTGCAACACCAGACAGAAATACGTATTCGGCCAATAAGTCAAAGCGGCTATTTTAGTAACAGTTCTGTACTGTGGATTCGTTTGAAGAAATAAGAGGAAGATTATTGTTGAACTGTCATTTCACTTGCAGGAGAACTTGGAAACTATTAACATGCTACATTGGTGGATCGGCAAACAAATATGACGAGCTCATAATGCAAGCAGGCAAGCATGCGTGAGCAGTTCAACACCATCAAGCCTTGCAGGAAACTGAAACACAATTCAGCGCCTCTCTCTTAGTTCTTCATTGACGAGATGGACTCCAAGAAAACATGTTTGTTGAAAAGGAAAATTACTTGGAGACCATATCTTTTGAAAAAGAATTGCTGATAACATGAGACACTAACACTTTAACAGAAGCAAAATCATAACACATAAACATCGATCAGTGTTTGCATATCCAGGAGTCTCTTGGGGCCAAGTAGCAAGTGCACTGGATGGTACCATGGTGGGCGAGCCAACCCAAACACGACTCGTTTCCTTCTTCGTGTAAGTGCCGGAGGGGAAAAACAGGGGAAAAATAAGCTCAAAACCTGCAAGTCAAAGCAGCGATCTTAGCAGCTACGCATAAGCTGTTGAAAGAACGAAAAAAGCATAGTTGTGCAATTTTGCTGTTCTTACAAACGGAAGACATCACGCTAGAAAGTGCAATCTGCAGACTAATGTTGAAAGGTAATTTCTGAGGACAGGAGGGACGAATTCTGCTGTCACGGGTCAAGTTCATTTGGAATACACTTTAACTTCTTGAAAATGAGAACATCATGGAGAGAACTCCCTTTTTGACTTTGCAAGTTTAGGCTGAAAGCCTAATCTAGCCCTCTAAAAATTTCTGTACCCAATGATATGTAATCGGTCAATAAACTCATTTTCCGACTGCAATCCAAGATAAAAAAACACAAGTGATACAATACTTTCTACTTCCTAGTAAGGTTTATCTCTGTAAAATGGATGATTATTACTTGCCAATCCAGGGAATAAGGAATCCCATCAACATTTTTCTGAGAATTTAATTTTTACCGGTTCAGACAAATTTATTGACAGACAAGGACGAGCAAAAGGAAATAGTTGCAGGGAAAACAACTGCTAGTCAGTGATTCATCCACAGATGATCAGGCAGCCTTCTTCCCTTTGACAAATTGGAAACAGTTGATGAACAAGAGTTTTTTTTTAATATAAACCACCTACAGAAAACAGCGCACTGAATGAATTGTGTACAAACATTGGATTGCCAAAGCAATTGTACAATAGCATAGATTAAAGAAGTTTACAAATTAAGTGCAATGGAGGTGGTACTAAACATTTAACGCCCATCTAGAGTTGTGATACTCATGTAATTCAAAGATCTTCGCATGTATTCATTTGACTGATCAGATTCAGTGTTCCTAGTTGTAAAAAATACAGGCTCCTTTGGGGTAGGAAGTGGGGCTGTTTCATTCTCCAGCACGAACACAATGGATGACATGAGTGGCCTAGCATTTGGTTGGTCTTGAACACATAAGAGTCCCAAGTGAATACACCGCAGAACTTCATGAAGGGAACAACTCTCCACAACTGATAAGTCCACCAATTCCCTTGCCTTTCCATCTTTCCAAAAGCTCCATGCCTGAACCGATGAAATTAAGTTCTGATCAGGCCACTGCATGGAATTTTGTGATTGCTCAAAAGTCAAGCTTTATGTTATACTTACAAAAGAAATAAGGTTTGGAAAGTCCATTATGAGATGGGGCGAGCTTATCTTTAAGCCGCTTACAATCTCCAGCAGTAGGACACCAAAGCTATAGGTGTCAGACTTCACAGAAAAGGAACCTTCCATTGCATATTCAGGAGACATGTAGCCACTGTTTGAATCATTTCAGAAAGCAATGAAACATGCGGGTTAAGTTAGTTACATTACATATATTTGACATGTTTACCGGTAGCGGCATGAATTACTTACTATGTTCCAACAACTCGAGTGGTGTTTGCTTGTTGCTCGTTTCCACCGAAAATCCTTGCCATACCAAAATCTGATATCTTTGGGCTCATTTCCGTATCCAACAAGATGTTGCTTGCCTTGAGGTCTCTATGAATTATCTTTAATCTTGAATCTTGGTGGAGATAAAGAATCCCTCTTGCAACCCCTTTAACTATTTTGAACCGGGTCGGCCAATCAAGCACAGATTTTCTTGTAGCATCTTCCATTGTTGTGAAGGAGGATGTTGTCAGTTGCAGCTTCAGTTAATCAAAACTATTTTTATGATATGTAATTCAGTCAGAACATACCAAAAAGGAAGGCATCCAAGCTTTTGTTAGGTAGGTATTCATATATCAGTAACTTCTCCTCTTCATGAATGCAGCAACCAAGAAGTCTCACTAAGTTTCTGTGCTGCAGTTTAGCAATAAGATCCACTTCATTTCTGAACTCTTCAACCCCTTGCGTGGAACCTTTGCTAAGCCTTTTGACAGCTACTTCCTTGCCACCTTCCAGCATCCCCTACATGATATCACCACTCATTAGATAACTACAATATTCTACTGAAAGTATCATGCTCAAAGTTTTAATTACCTTGTAAACTTTTCCGAATCCACCTTGTCCAAGCATGTTATAGTGAGAGAAATTGTTTGTTGCAATGATGATGTCTTCTAAGGCAATGGATGGATATTCTAAGTTTTCATTCCCAAGTTTATTGGAAACATCCAAGTGTTGCAGTGTATGATTGTACTGAGTTTTCTTGCCTTGGTGTTTGTCTGACAGGAACAAACTCATTCATGTTAGTATTTTTTAGTGAGTAACAAATCAACGTTGCAATCTGAAAGTACAGTATTGTCCTACCTTTTGACTTGCATAAAATCCATATGCATGCGAGTAGAAGAAGCAAGCTAGCCATAGTTGGAAATACAATCTTCAGTAGAGTCCCCTTCTTCTTGCCAGCTGCACAAATATAGTCCACAAAGAGAATATCATAATATATCACAACATTTCTCGGAAGTGAATTCACCAGGATATATATTTCACTCTACCACATCTAACATTATTGCAATTCTGAACATATTGTAATTGTTTTATGCTCATTTAAATTACTTAAAGATCTTGTGCTTCTGCACGCAACAAACAATACCACATATAGGCACATGATCATGTGCACCTTTACTGGATAAATTGGTAACATCGTCAACATCCGATAAATTGCGCGCCAGATGACATGGTTCTAAATAAGTAGAAAGGTAGAATTGCAGAACAGGGCAGCTTTTCCACAGAAGATGGAAAGAACTCAACTAACAACACTAAACAGGGCTACGACAAATCTGATCATATATGCAAATAACAAAAGCAAAAACTGTGGTAAATGCGGTCTATTCAAAGGTGGCGATTTTCAAAACTTGTAACTGCAGCAACCGAGCATAGTACGAATCGAAGGCAAGTGCCACTGCAGTGTGCTTTAGCTGTGGTAGCATACTTTGCAAACTGTACTATATGAGTTGGCATTCCATCAACGACATTAACAAAACTGTGAGCTAAGAAAGATTAATACCTGATGCGCTAGGATGCCTGAGATACAAGTTCTCACCAAAACCATTATTAAACTTCTCCATATCGATAAGCACCCCCATCCAAACCAAGCATCTCGACCGGTCCATTGTCGCATCGACATTGTTTAGGTTAGCATAAGCATACGCTGTACAAGAGCAGTTGCGGCTGCAGTATGCTGTGCATTGGTCGAAGCTTTTGTTCCGAATATACAAGAACTTGTCAGGAGTCTTCATCTCAGGCAAGGTCAAGAAACTATCCGCACCACCACATTTCAGCTCCTCCTGCTTCCGACATCCACGGGAAAGGTTAAGACCATCGGGCACAAATCCGTCGAGGCACTTGCACGTCGGTACTGACTCAGTGGCATCACAGTAGGCAAACGGACCACAAAAGGCATACTGGTCACAAGATGGACTAGGAAATTGGTTGAAGACCATCCATGAAGATGTGTCTCTATTCCATCGTCGGAAACTTACCCTGCCAGTGTAGTCCAGCGTTAAGCGCACATTTGGTGAGCCATCAGAGACAGTCAATTTGATGTAGTATCCATTCCCTGTGTCTACGATTGATTGGTACATCACAAAATTGGTGTTGCTCTGGAACGTGCCGGATATCAAATTACCTCCCCATGCAGCTCTCCGCCAGTATGGCTTCGTCCCATTCCAAACGACAATCTGGAGCTCCAAGTCACCGCCCATGGAGAAGTTGCTGCTGGATGGGTCATTAGGCCCCTTCCAGGCAACAAGGTGCCTGGCAGTATTGGTTGAGCTCAACGAGAAACTTACGTTAGGAACGATGGTGTCGGTGGGGTAATGGAAGCTCTCCCATATGTCAGTGCCATCTGGAAATCGGATAACGAAGTTCCCAGAGTTAAGCAGGACGGCAGCAGCCCCACCACCTCCGGTGGTGATGTTGTTTGTCGTCGTCCAAAGGGTGTGGCCTGTGGAATCTAACAAGACAAGGTCAGAACTGTTGGTAAAAACTAGCTTCCCAGGCAGATTGGTGGTGATTGGATTGTCACGGTTGGCGATCCACACGTATGTGCGCTCAGGGATGTTGTTGTACCATACTCCAACATATGAATTCAAACTTGAGTTTTTCAGGGAGAAGAAGCCAAGAGCAAAGACTCCACCGTCTGAGATGAGCACCTCCCCGGGCAACAGTGGCTTTCCAGGGGTTAGCCTGTCATCAGAACGACATGAGCAAACCATGAACATGATCAAGAAAATGGGGAGGCAAGACATGCTCAGTAGGCCTCCCATGGGAAGTTGGAATATGAATGTGGAGAGCTCAGAAAGGAGAGAACACAGAAACGATTAACACTGTTTCATTGGACAGTTCAACCCCATGGATAAGAATATGGGTCAAGTGCTCATATTTTTCTGCCTTTCCAACTCAAATGTGGTTCTTATAAGTTGTCAACCTATCAAGAACAGGAAGAATTGTCCAACTTAACTAAGGAAATTTCAGACCAAAATATGGGTCCATCAGCTGTCGCTTGCTGAGCTCAGACTTCAGGAGCACACCTTTGAATTGATGATTCCACAGACACCAAGTTAGGGACAACGGCAAAGCCCACCAAGGTGGGCGTTTCAACGACTGAATAAGTCTTGCCGCGCAGTAGCTGATGCTGACACTCCCCACTTCGCTGAAAATGCATCGGACAAAACTGCGCCTAGCACAACCATCGCAACCGGTCTATCGGGGCAAACCTGCATACCGAGAACTCATGGGTGGGTGACGTGCCTGTGCCACATCAATCTACAGCGATACTTGCAACCATCTGTAATACTCGGACGGCGGCTTTGACGAATAAAAGTCGGATTTAAGACTTTCGGCATCCCTGCCAAAAGAATGATGCAAGAGAGGAGTGGTCACCGTCATGTGTAGCTCCGAATACCAAGGGATGATAGCGCCGCCACGAAGCAGCGAAGCGCGGGCGCCGGCGGCAGATGGCGCGCCACCCGGCCACCCCCATTTTCCGGTCCGAAACATCGCCAATGGTAGGCAGTGGGGTTGGGGGAGAGGGAGTGAGAGAAGATGGCGGCGAGGTGAGGGGAGAGGAGATGAGACACGCGGCCGTCACGGCGGCGCCGGCATCGTCCAGGGTCGGTGCGGGCGCCTGAGAAGTTTCCGGCAACTACAGCTGGGCTTAGCAGCCCATGGTGGGCGGGCTGCCACGTACCATTTCCAGACCGTGGGCTGCCACTATGGCAAATCTAGCTGGAGGAGGGTTAGGCTGAGTCACAACTCACAACAGTCGACAGATGGACCGCGAAGGGAAATGAAACGGGCTGGCCCAACTAGACGGACGCACTGCCCACGGTTTTTTTTTATTAATAACATTATTTTTAAATAAATTAAAAAAAATAACATACCGTTTCGAAAATTTGTAAAACTAGCATCCCAATCGCCCTTTCAATGGGCGATTAGGGCTAATCGCCCGTTGAGAGGGCGACAGAACCGGGTCGCAGCTCAGCGACAGGACCCACTCGCCCCACGGTTAGGCGACAAGAGCCACTCGCCCTGTTGTCGGGCGACTGCGGGGCCCAGTCGCCCGACCGTTGGGCGACAGGGGCCACTCGCCCCGTTGTCGGGCGACTACCGTTGGGCGACAGGAGCCACTCGCCCCATCGTCGGGCGACTGCGGGGCCCAGTCGCCCGACCGTTGGGCGACTGGCTCTGGCTATTTAAGCCGCACCGCGGCTCGCCCACCGCGCGCCTGATCCAGATCGAGACCGTCGGGGGAGAGTGAGAGAGAGAAGAGCGTCGGGGAAGGAGGGGAGGAGAGGGAAGGAGGGAAGGGAAGAGAGAAAAAGAAGAGGAGGAGAGGGAGGAGGAAGAAAAGGAAGGAAGGAGAGGAAAGTGAGAAAGGTAATTTTCTAAATTTTAGTTTTTATATTAGTTTTTATATTTAGATTTATATTAGTATTTATAGTTAGATTTAAGTAGTTTTGTATTATAGTTAGATTTATATAGTTAGATTTATATAGTTAGATTTATATAGTTAGATTTATAGTTAGTTTTATAGTTAGATTTATAGTTAGATTTATATAGTTAGATTTAACTAGTATTTATAGTTAGATTTAGATAGTTAGATATATAGTTAAATCTAACTAGTATTTATAGTTAAATAGTTAGATTTAGATAGCTGGATTTAGATTTAATAGTTTTTTATATTTAGATAGCTAGTAATTATATTTTAATCTTGTAATGTAGATTTTTTTTAATTTAGAGTAGCAAATAAATGTAGATTGTAAGTTTGAATTATTATAGAAATTAGTAGTGCATATAAATTAAATAATAATAGTATACGTATTTATAGTATTATCCGATAATAGCGTATGTATTTATAGTATTACAGATAGTAGCGTACGTATTTACAGTATTGTCAGATAATAGCGTACATTTATAGTATTATCAGATAATTGCGGTCGTATAATTGGTAGGATTGGTTAAATAAACGATTGTCCTATTTCGGCAGGTATGTCAGACAAGTTATATTTTCAAATTTATTACGGGGAAGGGCAGATTGGTTATAATGAAAATGGTGTTGATCTGTCCGGATTTCAATCAGTGTGTAAAGGAGTGCCAAAACCAAATGAAAAGACAATGACAGGAATACGGAACTGGTTGATGAAGCTGTTTCGGCATGATCAAAACCAACACGGTCTGAATGTTATGGGTATGGTCAGCCGTGCACGTCACGGATGTTTGTGGGAGTTAATCCCACTTGATGCAACATCAACTTGGAGAAAATATGTGAATAAAGCCATAGAATGTGGATGGCCTCTGGTACTTCTTGCTCAGGCGTACATGAAGGAGGTGTCAGAGATGGAAGACGTGGAAGAGGAAGGTACTCAAGATATGGAGGACACGGTTCAAAGTGCTGAGGACACGGTTCAAAGTGCTGAGGACACTGAGGATGCAGAACATGATTCGGCATCTATTGAACCGATGGGTGAAGCTGACGAAGGAGAACGAATCGAGCACCTTGTCGAGGAGATGGTGACGGACGACATGGAGTACGAGCATATTCCGGATATTGATTCATCAGACGATGAAGATGCTATTCCCGTCCCTTCTGATTGGAATAGTCATAACTTTCAAAATATGACAATTACTGAAGGATATTCTGTGCCATGGGAGTTTCATTCGAATGAAGTGACTGAGGGAGCAATGTACAAAGACAAGGAGAGTGTCATGAGTGCTGTGAAGTACTGGTCTCTTTCACTGAAGAGGTCTTTTTCGGTCGCTAGGTCGACGAGGAAACTATATGATGTGAAGTGCGTTTTCACACAGTGTCCGTTTCGGGTGCATGCTTATGAGCAAAAATGGAGTTCAATGTGGAAATGCTCTATAGTGAGGGAGCATACATGTGAGCTTCTAGAGTTGGAGAAGTGTAACAGTGCCCTGACATCGAAGTTCGTCGCAGATTACATGTACAGCAGAATTGTGGAGAACCCAAGCTACGAGCCAAAATCAATAATCAATACCATAGAAGAGGATTTCAAGTACACCATAAGCTACTCAAAGGCTTGGAAAGCGAAGCAGAAGGTGATTGAGAGGAGGTTTGGTTCATATGAAGCATCTTATGAGAACTTGCCAAAGCTACTGGAAACCATAAAGCAGAGGAATGTTGGGACATATTATGATATCATGGATGTTGACAATCCAAGAAAGCCTGGGAAATTGATACTGCACCGTGCCTTCTTCGCATTGGGTCAGTACATAGCTGCTTTCCGTCATTGCAGGCCAATTCTGTGTATGGATGGTACGTTCCTGACAGGGAAGTACAAAGGTCAGATACTGACTGCTATTGGAGTTGATGGGAACAACCAAATATTACCGGTGGCATTCGCGTTTGTGGAGAGTGAGAACACCGATAGTTGGTACTGGTTTCTGGAACGTGTCCGGCTGGCAGTGGTGCAAGGACGACCTGATGTTTGCGTAATACATGACCGTCATCCCGGACTTATGAGGGCGATTTTGGATATGCAGCATGGTAATGCTGAGCGTGGCCTTCCGCCTCGGTGGTTGGACCTTAAGTCCAGGTGGTGCATGAGACACTTGGGTGCAAATTTCTTTAGACACTTCAAGAATAAGCAACTAATGAATATGTTCAAGAGGCTTTGCAATCAGAATCAGCAGAGGAAGTTCAACGCGCTGTGGCAGCGTCTCGATGAGTTGACAAGTAAGCAAAATGAAGAGTTCTTGAAGAAGCCGAACCTGAAACCTGATGATATGCCAGTGCCTCTTTGTGGGCTTCCAACTGATGTGTCTAGAAATGTTGTCCGGAGGTCCGGGTCATCTATCAGATGCTTCTCGGATTGGATTGAGCATGAGCCAAAGGAAAAGTGGTCATTATTATATGATACAGAAGGGGCTAGATATGGAATAATGACCACAAATTTAGCAGAGGTATACAACTTGGTGATGCGTGTGCTCAGGGGACTGCCTCTTGTTGCTATTGTTGAGGGAATTTTGTACGGAATTTGTAGATATTTCCGTGAGCGACATGCAGCTGCTGCTAATGCACTGGCTGATAGTGGGCTGATATTCTCACCGTTCATGACAGATTACATGAAAAAAAAGGTCAAAAAGGCAGAATTGCATCGCGCACGACCTATGGGCACAAGGGAGAATCGTTTTGAGATTACGTGTAGAGACAGGGGTCGGCGCGGTGGCAACCGTGACAGGATTGTGCAGGAATGCATTATCCGGAACGAGAGATGCTCATGTTCATGCATGAAGCCGAAGCTCCTATATAGGCCTTGCTCACATGTTATATCAGCTTGCTCGCTTACAAACTTGGCACCAAGAATTTATGTGTCGCCGTATTTTTTGAAGGAGACTGTCATGACGACATGGAATGCTGAGATCTATGGCTTTGCTATATTTGGGACATTTACAAGCGAGCCAGGCCCTGACTACCTACGTGGTCCTGATACGGATAAACTGAGGCAGAAGCGTGGTCGTCGGCAGAGCCGCCGTATTCGTAACGACATGGATGAGTCAGAGGCAGGGAGAAAGGAGGTTCGATGTACAAAGTGCAATGACACTGGACATACGTACAAGAAATGCACGAGAAATAATGTGCAGACCGAAGGCGAGGCAGGGCCTTCGGGCAACCCACAAGACGGTCGTCGTCCTCGTGCACGTCGTGGAGGGGGACGATCGGATGGAAGTGCTCATTGAAATCTGTTATATGTTTTCATGTATTTCATTTTATGTACCCCTTTGGTGTCATGCGTTGTATCAACTATGTTGTTATCGTTGTAAGGACTATCAATGTTTCTGTTTTGATGTAATTCGTTCGTACTTAAATGATGCGATGTAATAACTAAACTGCAGTGCATTGTAAGAACTATGTATGTTGTATTGTCTTTCGTAATATGTATATTGGATTGTCTTGTGATTTCAGTGTTTTATTATTGTCTTTAACACATATTATGTGTACTAACGTGCAATCATCTGATCAAAATGTGTACAGGTATGGCGACCGGGGAGGAGGGCGGCGCAGAGCGTCCGGAGCTGCTTGACGCAGTTGTGGACCGACGACACCGGTCGTACCTGAGTGCCGTCAGAGGTGCTGAGCTGCCCGTTCTGCGACCCAGGGTGCCTCTTGAGTTGCTGCGGTTGGACGAGCGTTGGATTCCTAGGTATATGTTGAATCATTTTCCTTTTTCAGTTTTATAATCTCAATTTATGTGCTAATTAATTTCAAATGTGCAGGTTACGTGCAGCAGGCCTCCTCCCACTGTGTCGGCTTGTTGAGGCGACAGCGGGGGAGGACCAGGCCGATGCGGCGAGACGGTTCGGGTTTGACCGTTCTTTACTCGCTGCTTTGGTGGATCGCTGGAGGCCTGAGACACACACGTTCCACCTCCCGTGTGGTGAGATGGCGCCCACACTTGAGGACGTCTCGTTCCTCTTTGGCCTACCTACTGCTGGTGCAGCTGTCACCGCACCCGACGTGCCAGTGACGTGGTGTGCCGACCTGGAGGCCCGTTTTCAGGGCATTGTGCGCCGAGAAGGGTCTCCAGTGTACCGTCCCATTCCAGCTGACCAGCACCACGGGCCACCGAAGAACTGGCTTCTACAGTTTCAGGTGATCACATTCATTGCAGTGTACATTTTGAGTATATATACAATATAATAACGCTTGCCCTGTAACATACTTTGTTGTTGGTTATGCACAGGTTGACTCGATTCACCCCCAGGCGGACGACGCCACTGTGTCGAGGCACTTGGAGGCCTACCTGCTTTGGTTGTTCGGATGGATCATGTTCACGAGTTCTCACGGCAACTCTGTGGGCAAGCAACTGATCCACTTCGCTCGCCAGATAGCGGATCAGCCACTGGAGGATATCCCACAGTACAGTTGGGTGTCAGCTGTGTTGGCTGCGACGTACAGGGGCCTTTGTGAAGCTTGCACAAAGACGGACCCCATGGCGATCCTGACTGGTTGCCCTCTGCTCCTTCAGTTGTGGTCCTACGAGCGGTTCAGCATCGGTCGTCCTCACATGGATTTACAGAGCTACGGAGCTTTAGCTTACGGTGACAGCGACGAGGACGGCCCTACGATGGGTACGCTGTGGTGCCGACGTCGGGTAAGTTTGCAATTACATAAACTTTTGTCCTCTTTATTTCTTCCATTTGTTGCAATATATTTTCTAACGGCTGTTTCTATGCAGCCCACTTGGGCTAACGTCCAGGTGCACAGGGCGTACCCACAGTACGTCTGGTCGTTTGACTGCATCCGACCAGACGAGGACGTGCGTTGGACGCCGTACAGTGCACACCAGGTAGCGGCCCGAGCACCCGGTGGACTGTCGTCTTTGTGCACGAGAGACAGCCAGTACTGGCTCACGAGGAAGGCGTTGGTGTTCGACATCTTCGTGGAGGAGTACGCACCCCACCGAGTGATGCGCCAGTTCGGTCTTCACCAGAACTTCCCCGTGAACGTCCATCCACTTGTACCACCGTCAGCTCACTTGTAAGTTACTGCTCCGCTAACATGTTCAATATTTTTAATTCTTTACTTTCCTCTTATATGTGTCTCGTTCTCTAGATGGACGCGGAAGGGGCAGTTGACTGGCACCGTTTGGGAGCCACGTCTCGAGCCGTGGGTGGTTCAGTGGGCCCATGCTTTGGAGGAGGTAGTTCAGGAGGCGAGGCCTTTCACCCTGGAGGCCTACGAGGAGTACCTTCGCTGGTACGTCCCCCGAACTCGGACGAGGGTGACGTACACACCGATTACGGTACCGAGCCACACAGCGGAGTTGGCCGACACGTACCCGACCCACAGGGATCAGACTTGGTCGCTTGCGGTACGATATTTCTAACCTTGTTTACAATACAAGTGTTATTTACATTAAAATAATTATTAAATTTATAGTTTCATAGATAATTAGTTTCGCCAGTTTGATATTATAACTAAGTAACGAAATTTCTAACGAGTCTAACATAACAACTGTTGTTTATGTTGTAGGCCGACATAGGACAGAAGATTGCTGTTGAGTCGGGATCAACTCTACAGCGCCTGAGGCAGGGCATTCAGCTCACCTCCCAGGAGATCACCCTTGCGATGAGGCGGATCTATGATGCCGCTTCTGACCTCGTGAAGCTCACCTCGTGCACGCCCTGTAGTCGGAACACGGATGCCGTCCCACACCCTTCGCAGTCGGGACCCTCTTCGCGTCCAGCACAGCCGCCTCCTCAGCAGACGACGTTCACGCACAGGATGGCACCGGGGCCTCCGCCTCGACCGACGTTCTCCGCACCAGGTTTCTCCGCACCAGGTACTAATACCGTTCGACTTTGTAAATTAATTCATTGCAATTTTGTTCGTCATCAAAACTATATTGATGCATTTCTTACTATTATAACTACGTATTGACGCATTTCTTACTATTATTACTATATATTTGTGCACAGGTACACAGTACACATCGTGGACACAGGCCACTGATGTTGCAGGGCCGTCGTCATATGTACCACATATGGCGCCGATTGACTATGAGTACGCCGAGGAGGACGAGCGGAGGCACCGACGTTCTCCTACACCAGCGTTCGACTTCGACAGCTACTTTGCTCCAGTCCAGAACGAGCCCAATATAGTTCCTGATTCACAGCTATCTGGAGCTCCTCCAGCGACACAGGTCTCGCAGGGCGGCTACGAGACACCACTCCCTCAGGCCCGTCCTACACGCCACGTCGTTCCTCCTGAGCCGCTGACGTACTCTGCCGATCACGTGAGGGCGGGACGCAGGGCAGCCAAGCCAGGCACACTTAGGGGTGTCGCCCCTAAGCGTGGTAGGATTTAGTGTTGTGTCACCTTCTGTCTGTAGCTCGTATAGATTCTATGTTATGTCATGCTACATATTCATGTCCAGTACTAGTACTATATGTCTTATATTTTTGTCTTTCATGTCCCCTCAATTAATGCTCTCGGTGCATGCATCACAGTCTCGTCAAACTCCCATCAAAGGTCCCCGCTTTGCAAAACAGCCAAAGAATCCCAGGAGCATCCAATGTCCCCATGCATGTATGTCTGCACAATGTGACGCTTTTGATGCATGCATCCGACTCCCATCAAAATAATGGACCTACATTATAGCCGGAATCTGTACTAGGGCCTCCAACTCGTGCTTTCAATTTCAGGAACCACTCCTACAAAACCTTATCCTCTACTCACTCTTTCATTCACAGCAACCTCTCTTGCATCACAGCGGCATTCACTCTTCTTCCACGCTTCAACAACACCATCCATGGCAGGACCATCTAGTGGAGGCTTTTCATGGACACCACAATACATCGAGAGAGCACTGGACGCAATCTGGCGTGCCGTGCGTGAACACCGGGATGATCCTTTCAGGGAGAACAATCTCGCACAAGCTGTCTCGAGGTTAAATGCAACAATCCCTACGACCTCACACACTATCGCGCCGCAACATCTCACCACAAATGACCTTAGGGCCCTCTTAGAAGATCAAAGGCAGTTGTATCATAGGGTTTGCGAGCTGGCAAATCACCCGTCAGTGTTAGGTTTCTCTAGCACTACATTCAAGATAATGATGCTCCCCGATCAATATGCCTCCCACATTCAGGTACACTCAATTTTTTTAATTTTTATGTTATCGGTTTCTATTTCTTTTGCTCATTCGACTGCTTCTCTTCTGTTAGGCATTTCCGGAAGACAAAGAATTGATCGACAACCCTATCCCAAACTTCTTCTATCTATTTATGTTCTTCGGTGGAGGTTGCATGCCAGGTTCACGTAGAAGACGACATACCTCATCCAACCGTAGTGTTTCGGAGCCATCTAACACAACAACATCCCGTCGAACAAACACTGCAACAAGACGCGCTCCGGCAACGCGCGTGCAACCAAACGCCAACGATGATGAAGACGACGATTTCATGCCCATGCCACCCTCAAGACCTCCGCCTCCACTCGAAGACCCTGACGACGAGGCATTTAGTGAATCTGTTTTGCGAGAACGACCCTCCAACAGCGACTTCTCAGCGCCACCTCGCTCACAGTCATCATCCAACCCCTACAGTATAGACATTAACTTCAGTAATATGTCTCGGCGGTGGGATCGAACATTTCCGTAAGATTAGGTGGCAAAAAATGAGTTGCATGTATTTATCATATGTACAAATTTTTCATTTCGTTTAATTGTATTTTATGAAATGTTTGCAATTGAAACAAAAAATGATGCAAAAAAAAAAAAAACCTTAGTCGCCCGGTGGTTGGGCGACTGGGACCCAATCGCCCGGTGGTTGGGCGACTGGACCCTGTCGCCTCCTGGATGGGCGACAGAGAACCAGTCGCCTGCTGGTTGGGCGACTGGGCCCCGCTTACGCTTTTTTTTTATGAAGTCGCCCTTTCAATGGGCGATTTATCCTAATCGCCCATTGAAAGGGCGATTGGGATGCTAGTTTTACAAATTTTCGAAACGGCATGTTATTTTTTTAAATTTATTTAAAAATAATGTTATTAATAAAAAAAAACCCACTGCCCACCCTTAACATGGGTTCACGGGCGCTTTGGCGTAGATTCCCCCCCCCCCCCCCCCCAGCGCCGTGCATGCTAAGGCAAAGAAGCTTCTGCACTCGAACGCCGTACACACGATTTGCTATTTCGGTTCAGCTGCAGTTCAGGTAGCCGCGCGTAGCAACATGAAGGGCCCAATGAAGTTGTGAAAAAGTAGCGGATATATGTAGAACAGCTGAACTGCACACCGCACATACTCGAGTCATTTTGTTTGTTTGCCAAAACTCGCATCACATCGGAGGAGCGCGTGAGGATCGTTAGAACTAACAGTCAGCAATAATTGGTAAGGCAACTACGTGTCAAGAAAGGTAGACGACATGGAACAACGGAATGTCGACTAGACAAACCACACAAGAACAAAGGTAAGCCAAGTGAAGTGAGTCACCGTCAGCGCCGACTTTGGGAAGAAAAACAGTTGCAGTAGAGAGGAGCTCGACTGGACCGTGCAGAGTCACGGCAGTACAAAGGAGTCGAAGCGGAGGTGAATCTCACAAGCAGTCAGGCGCAGCATTTACGGTAGGGATGGCAATTCGGGCCGGGTATCGGGTACCCGCCTGGTACCCGACCCGATGGGGCCGGACATGGGCTCGTTTTCTACCCGTGGGTGGTGCCCGTACCCGCCCCGATATGAGTCGGGTACGGGGCGGCGATTTATCCTCACTCATGGGTAGCCTGACGGGTACTCGAAATTTGAATTGAATTTTAAATTTGACTAATTTTATGTAATATGTGTGTTGTTTCATGTTAATATGTGTTGTTCATAGGCTATCAAACAATAGTTTTAGTCATTTTTTTTATGTGTTGTTGTTTGTTGTGTGAGAAGCTACAAAATTGTGAAAATTTATTAAATTCTAAGGCTAACATGTGTTTATAATGTTCTACCCGTGGGTACCTGATACCCGTCCCGATACCCGAGGGGTACGGGGCCGGATAGGATTTTCACCCACAGAGACGGGGCGGGTGAAGATTTTTACCCGCTGCGCCTGTCGGGGCGGGTATAGATTTGCTCTACCCGCCCTGAACCCGCCCCATTGCCATCCCTAATTTACGGCGACCCGTGGCTTTGTGCGTCAGTCAGGTCGTGCGGGCTGGAGGTGACAGTCAGCCAGTCAGGTCTCAGGTGATTTATGCAGGGGAATTTCAGTAAAAATACTGCGTTGTGTATCCATCCCACAGAAAAGGTAATTTCGTGTACCATGTTTCCTCTACAAAACTTTGTGTATTATTATTTTAGAAGAAACTACGGTAGGCTGTGTGCTACCTGAACTTGAATTAAAGTACAAACCTTCAATTTTTTCGTGTATGGAAGACACGAAAATAAATTTTCATATGCGCCGGACGGTAAACTCATATGCTGAGATTACTTCATAGTCTCCCACACCGCTATACAAAAATTGTAGCATGTCCTTGTCTACGGAGTGTAGGACAAAGCGTACAAAAAAATGTATCTGAAATTTTGTAACCACAAAACTGACGTAAAAGTTAATGTGCGGTGCAAGGGCTTGTTTTATTGAAATAAACACATGTTTTTATCACACTCAGGTGATTTAAAGCACTGCATTGACGGACCTAGCCTATAATTTTAGGTAGGGCGACTAACTAAATTTATATGTATAGTTTGTTCTAAAATATATATTATTTTATTTATAACATTCTACATACATATATTTTGTAATACTCGACAACTTTGTTTTTTAATGTTTTACATTTGACTAACAAAATTTCATATTTGTATTATCACTTTAAACTTATGAGATGTTTCGGTTGTTTGAACAACGAAAAAACTAAGCGCACGGCTGGTCTGTCCAACCGAGGTGGACCTAGCCTATAATTTTAAGTAGGGTAACTAACTAAATTTACATGTATTGTTTGTTCTTAAATATGTATTATTTTATTTTATAACATTCTACATCTTTCGGTTGAACAACGAAAAGCTATGCATAGGACTGGTCTGTCCAACCAAGTCGTTCGACCCGTGTAAGCCTTAGCCATGAAACCTTGCTTTGTTGATCGACTGAACTAATTGGACGGCTGGGTCGCAGTATGTATAGAAGTTCTTGTTTAACATGTATTTATCGAGAAGAGAAATGATCTAATGATGAATTGATTTGCATTGGTTTGAAACCACATAAAAGGTTAGATAAGGAGCAATTCACTATTCATACGAAGTAAAGCAGTAGTGAGAGCACTATATGACAAGTTATACGGATAAGTACCTTAGAAGATATAAAAATCTTTTACATAAATATCTTGTCTAGAAATATCTATAGTATTGTGAAAGATTTATAAATTACTCTGAGTTGTTAATGTTCTAGAATATTTATCATTATGGTAATGAGTTTTCGGTGGTAGATCTTTATATTGGGTAGAGGTAGCACAAATAGTTTTGGGTCATCCGGGGTGAAAAGGTTGTAGTTTTCTAAAAACAATAGTAAAAGTTGTAGTTTTGGGTTAGTCAGATGCAAATAGTCCTTTGACGAAAGCGACGGATTTAAGCGGTCAAGCGCGTACGTGGTGAAAAGTGCAGCTAGGCGGCGCGTTTTTTCGCTTTTTTTGCATGAGCCTGGCTTCAATTCACTCCTTTCTACAATCCTACCCCAACTCGAGCGCCGCCATCCAGGGCCTGCCGATGCTGCGCCATTTCCCGTTAGTCGTCGTCGATTTCTCCGATCCGCTGGACGTCGGCGACTTCTCATCCCCGCCGACTGCCGTCGACCTCTCCTCCACCTCTCCTCTAGCGGTCGATTCTACCCCGATCTGTTTGAGGAGAGATGCATTGGAGTTCGATGGAGAGGCGGAGGATTGTGAGAGAACAGTGATGGCGGCTGCTTGTAGCGATAGGATTAGGGTAGGAACGTGGTTCTAGTGTTCAGATGGGCTGTTGAGTTGAGTTCATAATGGCCTAAGTGATGAGTTAGTAGTGGGCCAAACGAGTTACTTTGAGCAAAACTAAAAAAACCCTCGACCTGCCGGGGACAGAAGCCACCCCGATGGCATTATATTAAGGAGAAGAGCCTTCTCACGCAAGCCGAGAAAACCCCCGAACCCCCTCCCCATCCATACATAGGGACTTAGCTGGCCGTGTGAGCTGTGGCGCGAGTCTTTACCTATGCTTTGGTCTGGGAAGGGCGAGGGGATTTTTTTTCTCTGCACTGCAGCGTAGCATATCTCAGCTACATGTTGCTACAGTGCATGTGCGGCACCCAGGACTCGATCCCAGGTAGGAGCGTCACCAGCCAGTGGCCTTTGCCACTGCGCTGGGAGCCCCTTCGCATTTTGAGCAAAACTGAGCTAGTAGTTTCTTATTTAATATATATCCATTATGTATATTATATATTTGGCTTTGTTTTTTGAAAAATGCCTAGAACGCTTAAGCACCGTTCAAGAGCCGAGGCGTTAGGCGGAGCTCTTCCGTGCGCTTTTCTAAACCGTTTTTTAAACACTAAGTAGGTTTCATAAATTTACTCACTGGAAGACGAGGTCATCGTGGAGGAAACAAAAGCACATGGGATCCTGCAGCAGGGATTTGAAAACCGGTGCAAATCGGACCGGTAACCGGAAAAACCGGTCCGGTCAGGTAAGAAAAACCGTCAGGTATTTCGCAAAAACCGACACAGTGTTTTCGGTCAAAACAGAAACCGTTCGGTTTTTTCGGTAGCGATTTTCCTGGTTTTTTGGAAAATGCAAACCTTGATCCTGCTGCACTCGCGCTGCAAGTCCTCTCGCGCATCCACTCCCTCTCCGCCTCGTGTTAAGCCTGAGAATGGGCCAAGAACTGGCCCAAACACCAAACCTCACCATTTCCTATAGCTTATCTAGCCCAGTGTAAACTGGCCCATTATTCCACCTGTTTAAACTGGACCTAACATAACTGAAGAAAATTCAACCCAAACTAGTGATGGCCAAACGGATGGCCCGGCCCGGCACGGACCTGAGAAGGCACGGCCCGAATCTATTTCGGGTCGTGCCGGCCCAGTGATATTTCGTGTAGTGCCGTGCCAGCCCATGGGCTCTCCCTCGGCCCATGGCACGGCACACTATGGAGTAATCGTGCCGGGCCGGTCCGTTTAGCCCGACAACCTGTTTTAAATGTCAGTCCATTTAGTTTTTTTCGAAGGAATTTAGTGTTAAATGGTCCAAAAATAGATGCTAGTAAGGAGAATTGAACTTGAGACCTCTTAGATAAGAAGGAATGTACTTACCACTAGACTAAGACTACTAGTTGAACACATATAAACTAAAAATATATTTCATAAAACCTAATCGTGCCGTGCCGCCCATTGGGCCGCACCCTCGGCTCACGGCACGGCCCGACCCTCGTGTCGTGCCGGCCCGGACCCAAAATCGTCGGGCCGTGCCGTGTTTGGGCCGGGCAAAAAATTGCGTGTTTCGTTCCCGGCCTATTTGGCCATCACTAACCCAAACTAAACCAGCTGAGAGTAAGGGTGAGTATAAAAACCGATACACAAACACCGAAACCGAAAAAACCGAGACCAAGACCGAAAAAACCAAAATTCCGGTCTTCGGGTAATTGTTTGGGTACTAGTCTTAGATGACCGAATTTTATTGTTCAAATTCGGATAGTACCCGCGGGTACCCGAACTACCCAAAATACCCGAATTAGTAGGATATGTGTAGAATTTAGCACATAGACTCATGACATGGTCAGATAGCATCCTTTGTTACTCATTCATCATAGTACCATATTCATGTTTCTTCTATGATATAATGGTAGCTCATTATCAAGTTGATTTCATAGTGTATTTTGGATACTATTAAGTTGATTTTATTTTTTTCCTGAATATTAGTGTTAAATTTTGGTAGTTTGGGTATAACCGAAGACCGAACCGAAATTTAGGTAGCCAAAGTTGTCGGGTACCTAAATTTTCATTGTCATTTCGGGTAGCAATTCTAGATAATCGAAAATTCAAAAGACCAAAAAATCGGACCGAAATATCAGGTATGAGCGAAGGCCCACCCCGAGAGTGCCCATTCATGGTTTGAAACCGATTCCAGACCCGCGGGCTGCTTCGCTGGGGCTGAGCTTCGTTGCGGGCTGCCTCGCTGAGGCCTGAGGCTCGCATGTTCGAACTGAGATGGGTTTAATTTGGACAGTGATAGCCCATGTTTCCTCTCGTGCGATGGAACTAATGGCCCAGTTCCGAGTTGTATCAGGGCCCGTGACGACCGACCGACCGAGGCGGAGTTGGGCACGGAGTCCGATTCCGACCGGCGAAATTGTTGCGTTTCCTCCCCTTCAAATATCGAGGCGACGCCGCCGCTGCTTCTCCGTCGATTCACAGCCAGAACCTCCGTCGAATAGATCTGACTTGAACATCGTCAATGGCTGGCATGGAGAGCGGCGCGTTGAGGGCATGTCTCAATTCCAAGAGAAAAGTGGCGGCGCTTGAGGATGGTCTCTCCGACGTAGAGAACACCGGAGTTGATGCGATGGCGCCGGCGGAGTCAGAGACGAAGCCGCAGGGGCGGCCATCGCGGAGGAGGCCTCCAGGAAGCCCAGGTCAATTATGTCGCAGGAGTGGACTCAGTCTTGGCGACCGAGATCAAGCCGATGCCGTTCAAGGAGAGACACCTCAGGGACCCGGAGCTCGCCGCCATATTCCACTCGCACGAGTGGTACCGGGCCAAGCATGCCGAGTACAAGGCTTGGATTTGCAACGAGCTGAAGACCAAGGGCTACGTCGAGGTCGACGACGAATATGAGGAGAGGTGCGACCTCTACCAGGCCGTGTACAAGGCCGTTTTCTATGGCAACAAGGAGGAGGAGGAGGCGGCCATGGCTAAGCTTGCGGCCATGTGTCGTGCATAGTCGTCCCCTGACATGCCATGCTATGTTATACTCCTATGTCTTACTCTTATGACTATTGATTCCCTGTGGATCACTTCTTTGTAGTTCCATCGCTTCCTAGTTATGTACCACTTATATATCGAGGTCCTGTTTGAATAAATTGGATGTCCCCATGTTTGGTGCTATAACATTATCGTTTTCAAGAAAACTCACTTAATTCATTTTCAAGAAATTGTGTTTTCTTGTTATGCTGCTCCGATGCTGTGATTATTTTGTGCCCAGGTTTTGTGCAAATGATGCAGTAGCATGTATTTTTTTTCTTGAATCTTTGCCTAATTTAGACTATAAAGAGCATATGCTTTTCGCCCCTCTTAAGGCTGAAACAAGCACGGGAGTTTAAGTATCAATGCTACTCATTGGATGTAAATGTTTCTTTGAGACAATAACATGTAGCCAAGTTATATCAAAATATTATGTCAATATATTTATCTTCTATTATAAAAATATCAGGGTATCCTTCCTGTGTGTGTGTTTGTCTAAAATAACTATCTTTAGTAACAGCCAACAATCTCATTTATTAGCCCTAAAAAAAAAACAATCTCATTTATTATCGAACTCCCTTGTTTTACATGCTCTTGACCAATTGCAAACTGCTCCTTTACTGAAGTCATTGAGCTCTGTTACAGTTACAGACAATCGTGCCTTCTTGTGTTGCAAATGGACATCTCATCGATGCTTATAGGTTGGACATCTAGAGTTGTCGATCACTTCCCTGTGGTTATGTTCACCAAAAAATACAAAAGTAAAACAAGAATCGTGCAGCTAGGTGTTTTTCCTAGTCTATGCAAACATTGTTCTGCTGTTCCTTTTATAAAGAGAAGGCCCTAATATCAGGTAATTTCTCACTATGCTGAACGGTCAGCTTTCCTTTCATATTTGTTTTGTTTTGCTGTTACTCTGGAAAAAACATACAGCGAGTCGGGGAGAGCTTATTGCTGGTATGGCGAGATTTGTTCATGCGGATCACTTACAATGGAGGTTTCTGGAAGCATTGCTGCGCTCAGACGTCACGTCAATATAGGCTGCTTGTTAGTAGTGATAAATATTTTTCACATTGCGGTTTTTTTTACATGAGGGTGCGTTCGACGCACGCCCTTCTAAAATTTAGAGGGGTCTAAACTAAAAGAATCTTGTCTTAAATAAAGTTTAATTACAAAACTAACTGTAGAACCCCTCTCTAATTCGCGAGACGAATCTAATGAGGGTAGTTAAGCCGTGATTAGACGATGGTTACTGTAGCATCACTGTAGCAAAACATAGCTTAATTAGGCTCATTAGATTCGTCTCGTAAAGATGTACCCATCTATAAAAAGGTTTTGTCAGTAGACTTTATTAGTACTAGATTCTTTTAGTTTAGACCCCTCTAAAATTTAGAGGGGCGTGCGCCGAACGCACCCTGAATCTTACAGTGGTTTCACGTCAGTATATTCAAAGTTTAGAACTTTAAATCATGCTGGTGACAATCTGGTTACTGGTTGCTACCAGAATTCTCTCTGGGCGCCTACTGAAACGATGCCCTGGGTCAATAAATACTATTTTTACTCATTTTTAATTCCTTTTGATAACCTTGTTACATTAGAATTTTTTTTGAACTGAGGTACATTAGAAATTTTAATTTGCTAAAGTGCGAAATGACATAAAATTGATTTTCCACAGGGGTTTGGCCATTAATCGGCTCCTCGCCGATCTGAAGGAACACTGTAGCCGGACTGTTTAACTCTGGTTAAAATTTGTCAATGCATTCTTTAGGCGGCTGCCTATTCTCTGTTGACAGACGAGAAAGACCGTGACTGGTAGATAAAGATGATGCTGAAACAATCCAATGTTACACAGGCTCTAGAGAGTAGAGAAGAGACCTTATTTGGGGGGCTTTATGTGTTCTCTACATAGAATGCTCTGAGAATTCAGCTAGTGTTCTATGTAGAGAACATATCTGGGCTGCAAGGGTAACAGGTGGTGAAAAACTTAGAATTTTTACAGCAAACAAAGATTCTTCATCCCTTCACAGCTTACGTGTTGCTGCTTTCCAGCATTCAAGTACAAATTCGGCTTGCACCCCCAGATTTTAGTTGGAATTGACTACTGAAACAAAACGGTAAGAATTGACGAGTCCTGGACTCAGTCAATTAACACGTGCGATTTAGTAAGTGCTACACTACCAGATTGTCCAGGTTTTTATTTTCTAGGCTATTCATTGTAAGAGCCTGGAGGAAATCGCAGTGCTCCAAGCAACTTATGCAATAAGATTGACATGTTTTCTTGTATCAGTGTTCCTGTTCCTTCGCCGTGTTGCTGACGTACACACTTATAAACGTATTATCAAAGTAGTCCTTGTTGAGTGCCTTGTCGACATTGGCACTGAATTGAAGAATTGATTCCAAATGCTTTTGGTAAGCGGAGTTGTTTCGACAGTAACTTTGAATATTGTGAATCGGCTTTATTTTTTGAATATGGTAAACATGTCCAAAACCCTCATAAGGAAACCTCGCTTGTGAATTTAAGTTCCATAAATTTTGAATTAGGTTCCTGATGAGCATTAGGACATTCATGCGAGGAACCAGTTGATAACAGAATCATCATCAAATAGGTGTATTCTGTAAATAATACATTACGGCAACTCAATGAGTTGAGTAGATTCCACAAATATCAGCTGAAATTCAATGCAAATATGAAAGTAAAATTCAATAGCATTCGGGATTACTGATTTATGCTGGTTAACCAAGGATGGCAAGCAGACATAATATCCAACCAACAAATCAATCTGTGTTTGAAAGAGTACCTTCCAGGAGTGAGGACTCTACTGAACAAACCCCAAACAGTACCGAATCGTTAGTGAAAAAGGAACTTTATCCTAAAACATTACGGTAGTGCATAAGAGAGAAAATTGGCACTGCAGGCCCAGGCGAGGCTAACGCTTTTGAGGCTTCACCTCAAGGTAGAACTGATCAGGAATTGAGACAGGTTCCCCTCCCAAATCCTTGATCTCCAACACATTCTTCTCGGCTTTCTTAAGCAACTCGTTTGCCTCATTGGCCTCCTCCCCAATTGTAACACCCTATGTTTTGCCCATGATGAAAAACCACTAAAAATTTGAACTTTTTCAAATTTGAACAAAATTCAATCAAAGTAGAAGTAAATTCCAAGCCAAATTCAAAATTTCGAATTTTAAATGTGCATCAAACACCACCATCTGCATATTTGGAATTTCCTGATTTTATTTATGTGTTCATTTGGTTTTGATTCTTTTTCAAATTTGAAATCGATTCAAATTTGAATCTCTGAAAAATCCAGAAAATGTCAAACATTTTCTTCCCTCCTGGGCCGCCCCTCTCTTTTTCTTTCTTCCCCGGCCCACTCCCTTCCTTTTCTTTCCCGCGCGCGCAGCCCAGCTCTTCTCCCCTCCGGCCCAGCAGCAGCCCGGCCTGCTCTTCCGCGCCGAGCCACTGACAGGTGGGCCCCACCTGTCAGTGTCGTCCCCTTCCTCCTGCCACCGCGCCAGCGCGCCCATGCCGGCTGCCTCGCTTCGTCGCGTCGCGCTACACCGCCGCCGCAGGAAGCTCACGTGCACGCCAGCGCCTCGTCCCGTCGCCCGTCCCTTCCGCCAACCCCGCCGCAGAGCGCCTAACTCCCCAGCGCGACCGGCGACCACGACCCGCGGAAGACGACGAACGCCAGCGCCTCGACGTCAGCCCGCGCCAGCACGGCCTCGTCGCGTCCCGTCCACAGCTTCGCGCTCTCGTCATCTCGCGGATGGGCGTCGTCCTCCCCCTGACGCCCCGTCGCGTCGGAATTTAACGCCGACGACCGCGACCGACGACCACCGCCTGGACCGCGCCCAACGGCCACTCCTCGGCCGCTTATAAAAGCCGCGGAGCTCCGCGCACGTCCCCTCCTCCTCTTCCCGCGCTCAAACCAGCTTCATCGCCACCCGAGCCCGTCAATTTCAGCTTTTCCCCCACCGTCACCTCCAATTCCGGCGGCCACTCCGACGAGCCCTCCGCAGCCAACCATTGGAGCAAGGAACATGGAGCTCGCCGGGAGCTAGGGTTCCGGCCACCGTGCACTCGTCGACGTCACGCCTCCGGCCTCCTCTGCCCTCTTCGAGCCCGCGGTGAGCTTCCCCACGCTCCCCTCTCTCTCCCGCGCCACTTATCCTCCTTCCCCGCGCACGGATTCGAGTTTAGCCTCGAGCTCCGCCGCTCTTCGCCGCGCAATCCCAGCGCCGGCTCGCCGTCCGGCCGCGCCCGGCCCAGCTGAGGAGCGCGCTAGCCTCCCCGCGCACGCGCGCACGCCTGCGGCCACACGAATGCGCGCAACTCCACGCGCGCGCGCTGCTTCGCCTGCACGCCGCCGCGCACCGCCGTCTCCGACGAGCTCTCGCCGCCCCACTGGTGCCCCGCGACGTCACCACCAAGCAGCCCTCGCTCCGCCTCCGCGCGTAGAAGCCGTAGGTGCTCACCGTTTCGTCATCCGAGCCCTGTATCCGCCGCCGGTGAAGTTTCCGGTGAGGCGCCGCCGCGCGCACTCACCGCTCCGACGCACCCCGGCCGCGCTGCGTCATCGTCCGACGTGGCGTGCCGCGTCAGCGCCCGGGCCCACGGAGACCTGGTCTCCTCTGCCCCGTCAGCGCCCCATCAGCGCGTGTCCACAGGCGCGGTGCACCGTGGACCGCCCTCTCTTGCCACCTCCGGTCCACAGCCCTGTGGACCTAGTCCACAGAACAGTACCGTACAGTGGACCTGGCCCCCAGGCCCCACTCGTCAGCCACACAGTCTCTGGGAAATTGCTAGATCCACACGCAGAGTGTACCCAGGAATCTATTTCAAGCACTTTCCTTTATCAGAAAAATTCCATAAAATTCCTAAAAATACTAGATTTATTCCTAATCATTTTGCAACACTTGTTTATTCCATAATAATTAGGATTATGCCTATGCTTAATTACTTAGCTTAATACTAATTATTTCCTATGTTGCAAACTTGTAAAATCGATATCTTTTTCATCTTAACTCCGATTTTGGTGATTCTTTCACCAAGATTCATCTAAAATCATCCTCTGTACAATACTACCGGAACCCCCTATTGTTGGTCTCTATTTGGTCTTCGTTGATTTAATGGCTTGCTAGCTTAATTGTTTGATCGTTAGATTAATTCGATCGCTGTTTGTAATCAATAGAGGAACAAGACTTCGAGGAAGGAGCGGAGGATCCGGATTACGAGGACTTAGAAGAAGAAGACTTTGGTGAAGGCAAGATCTAACCCCATTGATCATATTGATCCTATAATTGCAAATAGTCCTATTTAGAGCCTGTTTTGGAAATAACTGTGCATGATATTTAAACGTGCTTTAAATGCTAGATATTCCTATGACTGATGATTGCCATACCTTGTTAGTTGTTTATCCACTACCTTGTTAAGCCCTAGGTTTCACTATCATTAATTCCTTAATGATATGTTGATATGCCATGCTGCTTAGGACTTGTTACATATGTACTTAATTAATCTTGCTATACATGCTTTTGGTGTAAAATTGGCGTGTGTTTGGTGGAGTGCGTGTGTGTGAATATGAAATGTGGGATGGTACTTTATACTAGTGATAATTGTAACCCATAGTGGGGTACTTCTGGCGGGAGCAGGCGAGGTAGTCCTCAGTGGGGAGGCCTATCTCTGGGACGCGATTCCTCCTTTGAGGATAGCTATTGAAGATGCTTGCTTCGGTCGTATAAGGACCGGTTCATGTGCCGCCTTGCCTAGCACCTTCGTACAACCACATGCCTTGAATGGGAAAGGTTTGGAACCACACCCTACTATAGTGTTCACCCGGTACCCACCTGGAGGGCAGGAGTTGTGACGGAAGCCAGGAGAAGACTCGACATGACAGGTGTCGGGATCCGGCGTATGGTGATTCTTCAGGCCTTTCTACATGATAATGATGATATTGTGAAGCCCCTGGTCGCAGTATTTCCGTGGTGGTGCCGCGGTGACACCAAGTAGGTACGGGACCATTAGTGTGTCTGTCCGATCCATGACGATGGGGAGGGCTGACATGCCTTGTGGGGAATTGTGTACAACCTCTGCAGAGTTACAAATCTATCATGATAGCCGTGTTCCACGGTAATGGGCAACGCGAAAGCTTGTGCCACACAATGATTAGTATAACGGTGTGAGTAACTTCCTTGGTGTGATTTTGGAATACTCCGGTGTGGAACCGTGTGCTGGTTTCCTGCCAGCATTAAAATGTGGGAACTGGCGGGATGGACTCTGTCTCCCCCAGGGCCAAATAACCCCATTAATCCTCAATGATAACATTGTTTAGTAGTTTGCGAAATGCTTTGTTTTGCAAACAACCCCTGCATAAAACTGGCCTTCCGCCCAATTACTAAACCCTTGGCCTATCCTTGATGTTATCCTTGCATGCTTAAATCCCTTACTGTTAGGACTTGCTGAGTACCCTATGTATTCACCCTTGCTTAATCATTCAGATGAGGAACCTGAGTATCAAGAGGATGGTGATGAAGAGTAGGGTCCTGTCTACACTTAAGATGCCTGTGCTAGTACCGCTTCCGACTTCCGCTGTAGTAGTGTTTAAGTGGTTCTGCTGTTGCAGCCCGCATGCTTGATGCTTGATGTAATAAGGTGGCCCTTGGCCGTTGTTGTAAGACCTTTTATGTATGAAGGCTTGTATGAGACTCGGTAATATTAATGTAAGTGATGACTCTGTGATATCAGTCTGTATAAGTGTTCGTATCAGCGTCTGATCCAGGGACTGGTACGGTAAGCACTAGTGCTCCAGAAATGGGGTACGACAGAGTGGTATCAGAGCCATGCTTGACCGTAAGATGGACCCTCGGTTGGAAACGACTGTGAGAGAGTGATATTTTATATATAAACTATATTACAAAAATTTACCCTCAGTTCTGTATTTACTTTACAAATCGTTTTGTTACCTTGTACTTACCCATCTTCAACTTTTGTTGAAACAGATGGAGGACCAGCAGCTAGACGACGGGTGGACCCGCAGCTACCAGATCGGTGTTTCAGGCTTCCCCACTCTCCTGTGGGAAGCGTTGCAGAGGTTCGGCTACACCGACCGCCCGGAGTACCGCTCCCTCAGCTTCGTCCAGGACGGCACCCAGTACTGTGAGGTGCAGGTGACAGTTCTTCAGCCGCGTACACGCCCAGACCTGGAGCCCCTGACAGTGACAGCTTTCGGCACCCAGTCCGGAGACGCCCACCAGATTGCAGCTCGCAAGACCCTGCTACTTTTCTGTCAGCGCCACGAGGAGGAGGTACGCGACACCCCGTGTCGCTACTTCCCGCTGTACGAGCACACCGAGGCACAGTGGCAGCACAGGTTGAGTGCTCTACAGGGACCGGACCAGCGTGAGGAGGACCCCACTGTGGTAGCGTCAGCTTGGTACATCATGGCTATGGACAGTCTGTTCGAGTCACGCCAGAGAGGGTTCGAGAGCAGTATCACCAGAGCTGAGGCAGCAGAGTCTAGAGAGAGAGATCTCCAGGAGCAGCTCCAGCAGACCCAGACTCAGCTTGCAGAGGTCCAGGCACAGTCCGCACAGACAGCACACGTCCTTGAGTCGACTGCACAGATGTGGGACGTGGACACGCAGAAGCTCACAGAGGCTCAGGCCCAGCTTGCAGCAGCTCAGTCACAGCTTGCACAGCTTCAGACCCAGCTTGCCGAGTCCCAGACAGAGCAGGCACAGATTCAGTCCACTCTCGAGGCAGCTATGGGCCTTTGGGAGGAGGACGCTCTGTACCTCATCAGGGAGGTTGACCGCTGCTACGTGAGACTTCACCAGGTTGGAGCAGGACCCCGTCGCAGGTTCACTCCGAGGATCGGAGGACCCAGACGCCACCTGCACTACGCCTGCCCGACAGACTCAGAGGGTGACTCCAGCGACAGTGAGGACTCAGGAGGTGCAGGACCGTCAGGAGGAGCACCGCAGACAGCTCCAGCTTCTCCAGAGGTTACACCAGCTCCAGCTTCTCCAGAGGTTGCACCAGCTCCAGCTTCCCCAGAGGTTGCACCAGTTCCAGTTCCAGCACCAGCTTACGGCTTTCTGTCAGAGTCCGACGAGGAGCCCTCCGAGGAGGAGGATGCCCCGATGGCAGAGGACGACCCCGAGCTAGAGTTACTAGAGGACCCTCTGCAGGGTGAGGAGGACACTGAGTCAGAGCACGAGATGGACTACCCGTCAGACCCCGGCAGTGACTACTCGGACTCGATGGACGAGGATGACTTCCCAATACTCGAGGGTTACGTCCCTCAGTACATGCTAGAGATGGAGGAGGACGAGGACCAGGGCATAGTCAACTTTGTGCCAGTCAGTGACGACCAGCCCGTGGTAGTCGATCCTCCGGCACCGCAGCAGCCAGCACCTGCCGGCGTCCCAGTTCAGCAGCCGCCAGCACTGTTTGCTCCCCCTGCTCAGCAGCAGCCAGCACTACCAGCAGGTCACCAGCTAGCTCTTGTGGCACCTCCAGCAGCTCAGCACCCGCTAGCAGTTGTCACACTTGGACCGCTGTTTTCGTACCAGCCAGTTCTTGCACCACCCACAGCTCAGCACTACCCCGCAGCTCCACAGCAGGCCCCGCAGATGCTCGGAGACACAGACCTCTTCGAGTACTACCAGCTCCTTCGTGCCCACGAGGAGTGGAGTGACCCCTACGACCAGTACCGTGCGTGGCGCAGGGACCACGGCTACGACCAGTACTGAGGAGCAGCTACCCCAGTTGGAGTCAGTTACCAGCAGCACTTGTGGCAGCAGTGCTTGTACCCGTAGTGTAGCAGCTAGCAGTTTGTACCTAGTCCCGCAGTTGTGTGTCGTTATATCTTAGAGTACCATGTTGTCGAGTCCTGTTGTTTAGTTGTAGTCGTCAAGTCCTCCTGTGTAAGGGCTTGTGTATGTATGATCGAACCTTGTTATGATGTTTATGTATGCTGTAATGTTGTAATGATGTTGGATCTTACTGTTTGTGTGTTAGCAAATCTTGTGTTCCTGTCTTGTTGCCTAGTCTCGGCTTGTTTCAACCTCGACTTGTTCTCACCCTTCGCAATCCTCTGTCAACTTAACAGATGCCTCCCGCGAGGCAGTCCGCCCGAATACGGCAGCGTCGTGAGCGTCAAGTTGCACACGACGAGGATGCCCCAGGACAGGGCGGTGTGCGTGGACGTGGGAGAGGCAGAGTTAACCAGCAGCGTGGCAGAGGTGGAGGCAGGATTGGAGGCCATGACCAAGAAGATGAGGCAAGCCAGAACAACCAGAACAATCAGAACAACCAGGACAATCAGAACAATCAGGACAACCAGAATGGTCTGGAAGGCCATGATGAGGGTGAAGGTCACCAACAAAACCAGAACCGAGGTGGAGGAAATCAGAACCGTGGCAGAGGTAGGCGAGGTGGACGACATGGACCCTTGCCCAACCCACCTGTCACTAACCTTGTCGCTGTGATGGACAATCAGACACGTCTGATGGAAGTCATTGCTCAAGGACTTCTTGACCGTGCATCAGGTCCCCAGACCAAGATGTCAGAATTCATGAGACTTAGACCACCGACCTTCGAGAATGCCGAAGAAGACCCTCTGGCAGCAGATGATTGGCTGAGGGGTATCACCAAGAAGCTTCAGGTTGTGAATGCCAATGACAGAGAAAAAGTCCTTCTGGCATCGCACCAACTCATGGGAGCAGCCAGTGAGTGGTGGGACAACTACCAAGAAGCTACAGAGGATCCCGAGGCTATCACTTGGGATGAATTCCAGGAAGAATTCAGGAGATATCACATCCCAGAAGGTATCATGGACATGAAGGCGGATGAGTTTCGCTCACTGAAGCAAGGAGCCATGACTGTGAACCAGTACATCAGAAAGTTTATGAAGCTTGCACGTTATACACCTGAGGATGTGAACACTGATAAGAAGAAGCAGGACCGCTTCAAGAAGGGACTGAGTCCTAGTCTGAAGATGCAGTTGGTCACTCACATCTATCCAGACTTCAACACTCTGATGAACCGTGCTATTCTTCTGGAAGACGCACGCTCTCACATCGAGAGTGACAGGAAGCGCAAATTCAATGCCCAGAAGTTCAGGCAGCAGGAAAGAAACCAGAGATCAAGAGGTAACTTCTCTCAGAAGCCCAGGTACCAGCCAACCATGCAGTACAGGGCCTCATCATCGAACCAGCAGAATGCAGCACCCTCTTACCGCAACCAGAATCCCGGCAGCCAGCAGAGGAGCAGTGCCAGTGTTACCCAGCCAACGCAGAGTGACAAGAGAACATGCTTCAACTGCCGTGAACCAGGTCACATGATTGCCAAGTGCCCTTATATGAACCGGAATCAAGCTCCAGCTCAGTCTAATCAGCAAAGCAACACCAGAACTGCAGTGTCAGGAGTCGGACGTGGTGGACAACAACCCTCAGGACAGCAGCGAAGGAACAATCAGACCTTCGGTCGAGGCAAAGTCAACCACATTGACACCCAGGAAGCTGAAGAGGCACCAGATGTTGTTCTTGGTGAGTACCTTGTCAACTCCACCCTTGCAACAGTTTTGTTTAATTCTGGAGCTTCGCATTCGTTCATATCTTCAAGATTTGTTGCTGCACATGGTTTTCCAACTGTTTTGCTCAAGCAACCACTGATAACACGCTCTCCTGGAGCGGAAATCAAGTGTTTGTTGGGATGTCCCCGGGTTAAGATTCTTTTAAGTGGGGTAGTTTTCCTAGCAAACTTAATAGTTCTCCAGTCAGCCGGAATAGATTTTATCCTTGGAATGGACTGGTTGAGCAAACATCAGGGCAATATAGCCTGTGATACCAGGAAAGTCTCCTTAGTAAACCATCAAGGTATTAAGGTAGAATGTGAGCCAAGGAAAGTAAAGGCTACCCCGATGGTATGCAGTCTGGAAACCACACCACTGGAGGAAGTACCAGTCGTCTGTGAGTACCCAGACGTATTCCCAGATGAATTACCTGGAATGCCACCGGACCGAGACATAGAGTTCATCATTGATCTCATTCCCGGAACCTCCCCAATCGCCAAGAGACCTTACCGAATGGCAGCTAATGAGTTAGCAGAATTGAAAGAGCAGATAGCAGAATTACAAGAGAAATGCTTCATCAGACCAAGCTCTTCACCATGGGGATCACCAGTTCTGTTTGTCAAGAAGAAAGATGGCAGTCTCAGAATGTGCATTGACTACCGTTCACTCAATGAAGTCACTATCAAGAACAAATACCCACTGCCCAGGATCGATGACTTATTTGATCAGTTGAAGGGAGCCAAGTTTTTCTCCAAGATTGACCTGAGATCAGGATATTACCAACTGAAGATTCGAGAAGGAGACATACTCAAGACAGCCTTTGTCACCCGCTATGGTCAGTATGAGTTTACAGTGATGCCCTTTGGACTCACCAATGCACCAGCATACTTCATGAATCTGATGAACAAGGTCTTTATGGAAGAGTTAGATCGGTTTGTCGTTGTCTTCATTGACGACATTCTGATCTACTCTAAGAGCGCCGAAGAACATGAACAACATCTGAGAGTTGTGCTCGAGAAACTAAGAGCACATGAGCTTTATGCCAAGTTCAGCAAGTGTGAGTTTTGGTTAAAAGAAGTC
This sequence comes from Eragrostis curvula, assembly GCA_007726485.1. NCBI lineage: Eukaryota > Viridiplantae > Streptophyta > Magnoliopsida > Poales > Poaceae > Eragrostis > Eragrostis curvula. The sequence goes on from RWGY01000031.1 coordinate 25,675,179, forward strand.
GCTTTCCTTGGTCATATCTTGACTGAAAAAGGCATTGCAGTAGACCCAGCAAAGGTTGAGGCAGTTACCAACTGGAAGCAACCCACAAATGTAACAGAAGTCCGAAGTTTTCTTGGACTGGCAGGTTACTACCGCAGATTTATAGAGGGTTTCTCCAAGCTAGCCCGACCAATGACTGCTCTGACTCAGAAGGGAAAAGAATTCAAGTGGACAGAAGCCTGTGAGAAAAGTTTTCAGGAACTAAAGAGAAGGTTGACAACCGCCCCAGTGCTAACCCTACCGGATATATATCGAGATTTTGTCGTATACTGCGACGCCTCTCGGCAAGGTTTGGGTTGCGTGCTAATGCAAGATGGACGAGTAGTAGCTTATGCATCAAGACAGCTGAAAGTTCATGAGCAGAACTATCCAACTCACGATCTAGAGCTAGCAGCAGTTGTTCACGCTCTAAAGATCTGGAGGCACTATCTGATTGGAAATAAATGTGAAATCTTCACAGATCATAAGAGTCTGAAGTACATCTTTACACAGTCAGACTTAAATCTCAGACAGAGAAGATGGTTAGAATTGATCAAGGATTACAATCTGGATATACAGTATCACCCCGGAAAGGCCAATGTAGTTGCAGACGCACTGAGTCGCAAGGCTCACTGCAACAACATCAAGCTACATAAGAGAAGACCTGAGTTACTGGCAAAGTTCAAGCAGCTAAATCTTCATTTCACCCAGCCTAGACAGATAAACAACCTGTGTGTGGGACCAACTCTAGGAAGTCTAATCCGAAAAGCTCAGGTGGATGATGAGGAGATACTTGATCTCAAAGCAAAAACCGGAATGGATAAGGCACCCGGATTCAGAGTAGATGACCAAGGTACCTTATGGTATAAAGATCGCATCTGTGTACCCAAGAATGGTGGGTATCAGCAGCTCATTATGGATGAAGCCCACAACTCCGCTTACTCCATTCACCCAGGAAGCACCAAGATGTACTTGGATCTGAAAACGAAGTACTGGTGGTCAGGAATGAAGAAGGATATAGCAGAGTTTGTTGCCCGATGTGATATCTGCAGCAAAGTTAAGGCAGAGCATCAGAGACCCGCGGGGTTGTTGCAACCACTGCATGTTCCCGTGTGGAAATGGGATGAGATCAGCATGGATTTCATCGTGGGTTTACCCCGCACCCAAAAAGGGAATGATTCAATATGGGTAATAGTGGACCGTCTGACGAAGGTTGCACACTTCATACCTGTCAAGACAGTCTACAGAGGAGACAAGTATGCTCAGTTGTATGTGGATCACATACTCAAGTTGCATGGAGTTCCGAGCAGAATAGTCTCAGATAGAGGGACCCAGTTTACCTCAAAGTTCTGGCAAAGTCTGCACAAACTGTTGAAGACTAAGTTGGATTATAGCTCCGCATATCACCCGCAGACAGATGGACAGACTGAAAGAGTCAATCAAATCCTGGAAGATATGTTGAGAGCATGTGTGCTAGCCTATGGAAAGGATTGGGAGAAAAGCCTTTCCTTTGCAGAGTTCTCCTACAACAACAGTTATCAGGCCAGTCTACAAATGGCACCCTTTGAAGCTCTTTATGGCAGAAAGTGCAGAACACCTCTGATGTGGTCAGAAGTGGGAGAGCGATCTTTCTTTGGACCGGCAATCATTAAAGATGCCGAAGAGAAAGTAGCTCTAATCAGGGAGAATCTGAAAGCAGCCCAGAGCAGGCAGAAAAGCTATGCAGATACCCGTCGCAGAGATCTGAGCTTTGAAGCAGGAGACTATGTATATCTCAAGGTATCACCAATACGAGGTACTCGAAGGTTCAGGGTCCGAGGAAAGTTGGCACCCAGATATGTTGGACCTTTCAAGGTACTCAAGAAGATCGGAGCAGTAGCTTACCGCCTTGAGCTCCCTGAAGAAATGTCAGACATCCATAATGTCTTCCATGTTTCACAGTTGAAGAAATGCTTAAGAGTTCCAGAGGAAATAGTACCACCGGAAGTATTGGATCTTCAACCGGATCTCCGTTACCAAGAGAGACCCATCAAGATTCTGGATGTTGCCACTCGGTTAACAAGGAGAAATGCCATACGGTTTTGCCGAGTGCAATGGAGTAATCACACAGAAGCAGAGGCTACCTGGGAACGTGAAGATAATCTTAAGAAGGAATTTCCCTACCTGTTCGAGGAAGAGCCTGAATCTCGAGGACGAGATTCGGTTTAAGTGGGGTAGGTTTGTAACACCCTATGTTTTGCCCATGATGAAAAACCACTAAAAATTTGAACTTTTTCAAATTTGAACAAAATTCAATCAAAATAGAAGTAAATTCCAAGCCAAATTCAAAATTTCGAATTTTAAATGTGCATCAAACACCACCATCTGCATATTTGGAATTTCCTGATTTTATTTATGTGTTCATTTGGTTTTGATTCTTTTTCAAATTTGAAATCCATTCAAATTTGAATCTCTGAAAAATCCAGAAAATGTCAAACATTTTCTTCCCTCCTGGGCCGCCCCTCTCTTTTTCTTTCTTCCCCGGCCCACTCCCTTCCTTTTCTTTCCCGCGCGCGCAGCCCAGCTCTTCTCCCCTCCGGCCCAGCAGCAGCCCGGCCTGCTCTTCCGCGCCGAGCCACTGACAGGTGGGCCCCACCTGTCAGTGTCGTCCCCTTCCTCCTGCCACCGCGCCAGCGCGCCCATGCCGGCTGCCTCGCTTCGTCGCGTCGCGCTACACCGCCGCCGCAGGAAGCTCACGTGCACGCCAGCGCCTCGTCCCGTCGCCCGTCCCTTCCGCCAACCCCGCCGCAGAGCGCCTAACTCCCCAGCGCGACCGGCGACCACGACCCGCGGAAGACGACGAACGCCAGCGCCTCGACGTCAGCCCGCGCCAGCACGGCCTCGTCGCGTCCCGTCCACAGCTTCGCGCTCTCGTCATCTCGCGGATGGGCGTCGTCCTCCCCCTGACGCCCCGTCGCGTCGGAATTTAACGCCGACGACCGCGACCGACGACCACCGCCTAGACCGCGCCCAACGGCCACTCCTCGGCCGCTTATAAAAGCCGCGGAGCTCCGCGCACGTCCCCTCCTCCTCTTCCCGCGCTCAAACCAGCTTCATCGCCACCCGAGCCCGTCAATTTCAGCTTTTCCCCCACCGTCACCTCCAATTCCGGCGGCCACTCCGACGAGCCCTCCGCAGCCAACCATTGGAGCAAGGAACATGGAGCTCGCCGGGAGCTAGGGTTCCGGCCACCGTGCACTCGTCGACGTCACGCCTCCGGCCTCCTCTGCCCTCTTCGAGCCCGCGGTGAGCTTCCCCACGCTCCCCTCTCTCTCCCGCACCACTTATCCTCCTTCCCCGCGCACGGATTCGAGTTTAGCCTCGAGCTCCGCCGCTCTTCGCCGCGCAATCCCAGCGCCGGCTCGCCGTCCGGCCGCGCCCGGCCCAGCTGAGGAGCGCGCTAGCCTCCTCGCGCACGCGCGCACGCCTGCGGCCACACGAATGCGCGCAACTCCACGCGCGCGCGCTGCTTCGCCTGCACGCCGCCGCGCACCGCCGTCTCCGACGAGCTCTCGCCGCCCCACTGGTGCCCCGCGACGTCACCACCAAGCAGCCCTCGCTCCGCCTCCGCGCGTAGAAGCCGTAGGTGCTCACCGTTTCGTCATCCGAGCCCTGTATCCGCCGCCGGTGAAGTTTCCGGTGAGGCGCCGCCGCGCGCACTCACCGCTCCGACGCACCCCGGCCGCGCTGCGTCATCGTCCGACGTGGCGTGCCGCGTCAGCGCCCGGGCCCACGGAGACCTGGTCTCCTCTGCCCCGTCAGCGCCCCATCAGCGCGTGTCCACAGGCGCGGTGCACCGTGGACCGCCCTCTCTTGCCACCTCCGGTCCACAGCCCTGTGGACCTAGCCCACAGAACAGTACCGTACAGTGGACCTGGCCCCCAGGCCCCACTCGTCAGCCACACAGCCTCTGGGAAATTGCTAGATCCACACGCAGAGTGTACCCAGGAATCTATTTCAAGCACTTTCCTTTATCAGAAAAATTCCATAAAATTCCTAAAAATACTAGATTTATTCCTAATTATTTTGCAACACTTGTTTATTCCATAATAATTAGGATTATGCCTATGCTTAATTACTTAGCTTAATACTAATTATTTCCTATGTTGCAAACTTGTAAAATCGATATCTTTTTCATCTTAACTCCGATTTTGGTGATTCTTTCACCAAGATTCATCTAAAATCATCCTCTGTACAATACTACCGGAACCCCCTGTTGTTGGTCTCTATTTGGTCTTCGTTGATTTAATGGCTTGCTAGCTTAATTGTTTGATCGTTAGATTAATTCGATCGCTGTTTGTAATCAATAGAGGAACAAGACTTCGAGGAAGGAGCGGAGGATCCGGATTACGAGGACTTAGAAGAAGAAGACTTTGGTGAAGGCAAGATCTAACCCCATTGATCATATTGATCCTATAATTGCAAATAGTCCTATTTAGAGCCTGTTTTGGAAATAACTGTGCATGATATTTAAACGTGCTTTAAATGCTAGATATTCCTATGACTGATGATTGCCATACCTTGTTAGTTGTTTATCCACTACCTTGTTAAGCCCTAGGTTTCACTATCATTAATTCCTTAATGATATGTTGATATGCCATGCTGCTTAGGACTTGTTACATATGTACTTAATTAATCTTGCTATACATGCTTTTGGTGTAAAATTGGCGTGTGTTTGGTGGAGTGCGTGTGTGTGAATATGAAATGTGGGATGGTACTTTATACTAGTGATAATTGTAACCCATAGTGGGGTACTTCTGGCGGGAGCAGGCGAGGTAGTCCTCAGTGGGGAGGCCTATCTCTGGGACGCGATTCCTCCTTTGAGGATAGCTATTGAAGATGCTTGCTTCGGTCGTATAAGGACCGGTTCATGTGCCGCCTTGTCTAGCACCTTCGTACAACCACATGCCTTGAATGGGAAAGGTTTGGAACCACACCCTACTATAGTGTTCACCCGGTACCCACCTGGAGGGCAGGAGTTGCGACGGAAGCCAGGAGAAGACTCGACATGGCAAGTGTCGGGATCCGGCGTATGGTGATTCTTCAGGCCTTTCTACATGATAATGATGATATTGTGAAGCCCCTGGTCGCAGTATTTCCGTGGTGGTGCCGCGGTGACACCAAGTAGGTACGGGACCATTAGTGTGTCTGTCCGATCCATGACGATGGGGAGGGCTGACATGCCTTGTGGGGAATTGTGTACAACCTCTGCAGAGTTACAAATCTATCATGATAGCCGTGTTCCACGGTAATGGGCAACGCGAAAGCTTGTGCCACACAATGATTAGTATAACGGTGTGAGTAACTTCCTTGGTGTGATTTTGGAATACTTCGGTGTGGAACCGTGTGCTGGTTTCCTGCCAGCATTAAAATGTGGGAACTGGCGGGATGGACTCTGTCTCCCCCAGGGCCAAATAACCCCATTAATCCTCAATGATAACATTGTTTAGTAGTTTGCGAAATGCTTTGTTTTGCAAACAACCCCTGCATAAAACTGGCCTTCCGCCCAATTACTAAACCCTTGGCCTATCCTTGATGTTATCCTTGCATGCTTAAATCCCTTACTGTTAGGACTTGCTGAGTACCCTATGTATTCACCCTTGCTTAATCATTCAGATGAGGAACCTGAGTATCAAGAGGATGGTGATGAAGAGTAGGGTCCTGTCTACACTCAAGATGCCTGTGCTAGTACCGCTTCCGACTTCCGCTGTAGTAGTGTTTAAGTGGTTCTGCTGTTGCAGCCCGCATGCTTGATGCTTGATGTAATAAGGTGGTCCTTGGCCGTTGTTGTAAGACCTTTTATGTATGAAGGCTTGTATGAGACTCGGTAATATTAATGTAAGTGATGACTCTGTGATATCAGTCTGTATAAGTGTTCGTATCAGCGTCTGATCCAGGGACTGGTACGGTAAGCACTAGTGCTCCAGAAATGGGGTACGACACCAATCTCCTTTCCTTGGCTTGCTGGATCATTGGCTCTAGCCACAGTGCACATCATCTCATACACACGTTTCCTCAGGACAGCAATGCTCTCATAGATCGTCACAAGCGTATCATTCATCTCATCAATTTGTGGGCCTTGGACTCCCGTATTGTTCTCAAATTCTTCCTGCTCACTGAACTGTAAGAGGGTAAAAAGAAAAAAGTGCAGATAAGCAATCTTCACGACACTAATCATATGCATCAACAAGCATTCATTCTTCATGCATTAGCAAAACTTACAGCTAGAAAGGTAGGCACCCTGCGGACATCAGCAACAGCTGGCCTGGGTAGTTTTTCTGGCTTATCAGCCGAATCATGCCCCTTGTAGCGACCACCAGAGGAAGATGATTCGCCGTTGACATTTGGGTTCCCATCAAATTCAAACCAAGGATTCGCGTCCTAATATAACACAAACAGTAAAGCAGTCATAACCAGCCCATCAATATGAATGAACATACATTTCTGGAATTGAGAGGAATATAAATGACACTCCCCTAGTTCCTGACTAACTGACAGATCTGAAGTTATATCACATTCAGAAGCTATGTCCACTCTAATAGCTACTGACACTATCACACATTCAACATGGTCATTCGAAAACGTGTGAAGCAATTGCCACAACCAAACGAATTCCACTCTGAATCCGCTGTTCCTGAAACCCTTAGCACGAGACTAAACAATTTGTTCCAAAGCGAAACGAGTCACAAGCAGCACAATACATCAGAGTACAACGACGGGCTACCTCCCGAAAACCCAAACGCAAGCAGATTGTTCGGTTCAATCAAAAAATGCCCGTGGTGTCCGCCACGCTCGCGGCCCTGGAAGGCCCGCCCGTCGCCACGCCCGGCCGCGGGGACGTCTGCGACCGCCGCACCGGGCCCCGCCGCGAACACGCCGCCGCGGCCCGCGCCTCCGCGCCGCCGCCATCGCCCCCTCTGCCACCGCCCCCTGGTGTCGTCGGAGCGCGCTACGGCCACCGCCACCGTCATCTCCGGGAGCCGTCCGCGTCCGGTGCTCGCGGCGGTTGCGTTTTGGTGTGGCGGTTGCTCTCGGAGGTGGTGGCGCTTGGAAGAGCGAGGCGGGGTTGTGTGGGCGGTTGCTTGGAGAGGGAGCGGGCCTGGCTATATATGACGGGCGGGGCGGGCATGACCGCGCCGCCGGACTCGACGCGAGCCGGTGATCGCGCACGTCTGGTCCGGTCCGGTCCCAACCTGAACCGCCTGTGTGACATTAGCACACACCGACTTGTGGGCCAGGATAGACGTGTGACCCACAAGTCAGTGTCTAGAAGAAAAGAGCCACCGCGCCTATTTCGTCAACGTCTTTGAACTCTTTTTTTTTTCTTTTTTTTTTGAGGGCAACGTCTTTGAACTTTCTCCTCGTCTGATGATCCTTCATTCATTCTGAATCGTCCAGTGCACACCGGCCGTACGTACATCTGGCCGCACGCGCCGCAGAACTGCACACACCGGCGCCGCACAAAGCGTCGTCGAGACGCTGAACTCCCACAGCTGCGCGAAGCAGAGCAGCGCGGACGTGATGGCATGCACTGCACGAGAACTTTCGCCAACACTCATTCTCTCCATCGATCTTCCAAACCGACGACGCAGAAGGTACACGATAATGAATCACACACACAAAAAAAAAGGTACACGATAATGGCCCCTCCATGGAACTTGGACACCATCTCCTCCCGAGGAAAAATGGACTGTTTGAATAGACGCAAGAGTCTGGCTGCCTAATTCTATAAACAGGGAAACAAAATCGAACTAATACGATAGCTAAGGGAGTTAAATATGACTTTTATCTGTGGAAAATATGGACGTACGTAAAAAAAAAAAGAATTATGGACGTTGCAACCTAGTGCGCGGGAGGAAACAAGTGGTTGGGCTGAGCCACAAGGGAAACAAAGTGGGCTGGTCTCATGTTAGGCCCAACTAATTGCTAGAGGGAGAGAGGAGCGGAGGCCCGCTTGTGCGCTCCGGGCACCCCCCTGGTCGACGTCGGCTCCGTCCCTGCCGGCGGCAATGAGGCGCCACTGTGGCGGGCGGTTGTGGCGGACTGGCGGTGAGGCTGAACCGATGAAGTGACAGAGGTCGAGGAGTTCAGACACGTCGCGTCAGCTCGGGAAACGAAGAGAGTCAAGACGCGCAGCACTTCTTGTTAGGCGGATAACTCAACGCTAGATTGATGAGATTAGCAGGCAATACATATATAGGGGAGCCGCAATCTGGAGAGAGGCGGCAAGCCCATGTACATGACGTGCATAAGCACAAGGCCCAAGGCCCTCTAAACTATCTGTCTAACATGCCCCCGCAGTCAGAGCGTCGAACTAGCCACTAGAGAGGACGTTCAGACTGGAACGAAACTCAGTGAAGACAGATGTAGGAAGACCTTTAGTGAAGATATCCGCATACTGAGAAGTGGTAGGCACATGAAGAACTCGAACGGCGCCAGCAGCAACCCTGTCACGGACGAAGTGTAGATCGATCTCGATATGCTTGGTGCGCTGATGCTGCACCGGGTTGGTCGAGAGATACACAACACTTACATTGTCACAATAAACCAGGGTGGCGCGCCGAATAGGAGAGTGAAGCTCCTCAAGCAACTGGCGCAACCAAACTGTCTCAGCAACTGCATTAGCAACAGCACGATACTCAGCCTCAGCACTGGAGCGGGAGACGGTAAACTGTCGCTTCGAAGACCAAGAAACAAGATTATCACCAAGGAAAACACCATATCCAGAGGTAGAGCGGCGGGTTTCAGGACAACCGGCCCAATCAGCATCAGAATAAGCAATCAAATCGCTGACAGTGGAACGATGGAGCTGTAGTCCATAATCAAGAGTACCACGAACATACCGGAGAATCCGCTTGACCAAAGCAAGGTGAGGCTCGCGAGGGTCATGCATGTAGAGACAGACCTGCTGCACAGCATAAGCAATGTCCGGACGGGTGAAGGTGAGGTACTGCAAGGCACCGGCGAGGCCTCGGTAATGAGTAGCATCAGAAACAGGATCACCGTCAGCAGAGAGCTTAGCACAACTATCAACTGGAGTGGAGCAAGGTTTGCAATCAGACATGCCGGCACGCTCAAGAATGTCAACCATGTACTGCCGCTGAGACAAAAACAGGCCACCATGGCGCCTGGTCACTAAAACGCCCAAAAAATGATGAAGACTGCCAAGATCCTTCATAGAAAATTCAGCGGTGAGAGCATCAATGATCCGTCGAAGAAACTGAGTGGAAGAGGCCGTGAGCACAATATCATCAACATAAAGCAAGAGATAAGCTGTATCTGAACCATGCCGGTAAACAAAGAGAGAAGTATCTGACCGAGCACCAACAAAGCCAAGAGAGACAATATGAGAAGCAAAGCGACTGTACCAGGCACGAGGAGCTTGCTTCAGACCATAGAGAGCTTTGTTGAGGCGGCATACATAATCCGGATGAACAGAGTCAATAAATCCAGACGGCTGCTCACAAAAGACTGTCTCAGTCAACGTGCCGTGAAGAAAGGCATTCTTCACATCAAGCTGATGGATGGGCCAATCATGGGAGAGAGCCACAGACAACACAGTGCGAATAGTAGCAGGCTTCACCACCGGACTGAAGGTTTCACCAAAATCAACACCCGGTTGCTGCGTGAATCCTCGAAGTACCCACCGGGCTTTATAGCGATCAAGTGCACCGGCAGAGTCAAACTTGTGGCGAAAAACCCACTTCCCTGTAACAACATTAGCACCAGAGGGGCGAGGCACAAGATCCCATGTGGAGTTGGCTTGAAGTGCAGTAAACTCATCGATCATCGCGTCGCGCCAATTCGGATCAGCAAGAGCTCCGCGATACGTTTTGGGCAACGGAGAGAGAGCTGCAGCTTGAAGATTCAGACGGTCAATAGGGAGCCGAAATCCAGTTTTTCCTCGAGTGCGCATGGTGTGCTCGTTGTCCACTGGGTTGATTTGTATGGCCTTGGCTGGGATACGCCGGTCCGAAGCACGAGCACTGCTGGACGATGCGGCAGCAGTAGCAGACGCCGCAGCGGGACTAGGCGCGACGGGCGACAGCGCGCCAGCCAGCTGACGAGGCGAGTGGCGCGCGACGGGCGACAGCGCGCCAGTCGATGGAGCCGTATGCGGCATGGACTGTCCACCAGGGGATAGCGCATGGCCCGCTACCGAGAGCTGCCCACCAGGGGACAGCGCGGGGCCCGGGCTGGTCGGCAGGGGACCGAAGCCGGGCGGGGGTCCCAGGCTGGCAGCTGCCTGTGGCGTAGCGCCAACAGGGGCAGCCGGGGAGAGAGGCTCCGTGGCCCTGCTAGCATCGACCTGGGGCAGAGAACCACCAGGGGCAGCGGTACCAGTACGCCGTGTGCCTGCAACCAAAGGAGCACCAACTGGACTCGGGGTGAAATCAAAATCAGATAGAAAGTCTAAGTTGGATGAATGGAGTGGAGCAGGCAGATCAGCAAAGGGAAAGGAAGATTCGTCGAATGTGACATGTCGAGAGATAATGATGCGATTGGACGCAAGGTCAAGGCAGCGATAACCTTTATGCTCCGAAGGATAGCCCATGAAGACGCAAAGAGTGGAGCGAGGGGCAAGCTTATGAGGGGCGGTGGCTGCAAGATTGGGATAGCACTTACAACCGAAGACACGTAGATGGTCATATGTGGGATGAGTGGCATAAAGTGCGAAGTATGGCGTGGAAAAGTCTAGTGTCTTGGTAGGAAGGCGATTAATTAAATATGTTGCAGTGTGCAAAGCCTCTACCCAATAAGCTGCAGGAAAGCTAGCCTGGAACATGAGCGTGCGCATAGCATCATTAATGGTGCGAAGACTACGTTCGGCTTTACCATTTTGAGGAGAGGTGTGCGGACAGGACATGCGAAGCGTGACACCATGAGTGAGCAAGAAGCTGCGCGTAGAGGAGTTGTCAAACTCCCGCCCATTATCGCACTGGATGCCCTTAATTGTAGTGTTGAACTGTGTAGCGACAAAAGCGAAAAAGTGAGACAATGTGGAAAATGTGTCAGACTTGAAACGCAAAGGAAACGTCCAAAGATAATGAGAATAATCATCAAGAACCACAAGATAGTATTTGTAACCAGAGACACTCAAAACTGGGGATGTCCAAAGATCACAATGTATTAAATCAAAAGACTTAGTGGCACGAGACGATGATGTAGCAAAAGGAAGACGTACATGACGCCCAAGCTGACACGCATGACACAAAGTGCTGGACTCACTTTTATTACAAGAGAAATCCAATAAAGTCGCTAAACGAGATAAAGACTCATAACTAGTGTGACCAAGACGCCTATGCCAAAGAGTGGACGGAGTAGTAGCCAAAAGAGCGCGGGGCTGCAGCGCTGCAGGATGGATGGAGTAGAGCTGCCCGGAGCTATTGCACCTGACGATCACGTTCTTCGTTATGAGATCCTTCACAGAAAGGCCATAAGGGTCAAATTCGACAGAACAATGATTATCAATAGTGAATTGGCGAACTGAAATGAGATTCTTAATAATGTCAGGGGAAACAAGAATGTTATGCAAGTAAAGAGGACCCCGAGAGGAAGGTAAAGTGGAGGAACCAACAGCAGTGACGGATAAAAGAGAACCATTGCCGACTACGATATTGGTAGGAGTAGAGAGAGAGGGGGGTTGGGAGGAGACAAGAATACCGGGATGAGAAGCCATGTGAGAGGAGGCACCCGAGTCCATGACCCATTCGAAGCCAGGCGGAGGTGGCGTCAGCGTCATTGTTTGGAACGCTCGCGCGAGGGCGTTCGCATCCCATCCTGCAGCAGTAGGCGAGCCTGGTACGTATGGGGCAGCAGGCAGACCGTACGGGCCATACGCGCCATACGGACTCCCCCCGTAGAGCGGCATTGGCCCAACAGGTGCGAACGGGCCCGGTGGAGGTGGCCCACCTGTCGGTGCGGCGGTAGCAGTGTAGGCTTGGGGCCGCACAGGCTGGGCCGGCGGCTGAGAAGGCCAGAGGCCGAGCAGCCCAGGACCTGCGCGACGAGGATCCGCCGGGGGAACGGGCCAGACCGTAAAGGTCCCCGTCCATGGGTCGTAAGCAGGCCGCAGGGGAGCCGGCCCATTGCTGGCGCCCCCGGAGTTGTAGCGCTGACGCCGGCGATTTCGCTGACCGCCGTTGCCGCCGGCGCGACCGCCGTTGTTGGAGCTCGGAGCGCCGCCGTTACCCGGATGAGGGCCCTGACCGCCATTGGGTGAAGGTGGAGCACCATAACCATGGCCGTGATGCGGATTGGAGGGACGAGGCGGCGTAGCGGCAACAAGTGCTGTAGGGGACGAGGTCGACGACGACTGCCCCGGCAACGTCAGTTCCTCGAGCTCGAGATCAACGCGCAGAGCGTGGAAGTCGGGGAAGGGCCGCATCCGTTTCACCAAGGACGCTAGGGTCGCGTATTTCTCATTGAGACCGCGGAGGGTAGACATGACGAGGGTGCGATCAGCCACCGGTTCACCGAGATCACCCAAAGCATCAGCCATACTTTTCATCTTACGGCAATAATCGGGAATGGATAGGTCGCCTTGAACGAAGGTGTGGAACTGAGCATTGAGCAGGAGAGCGCGGGACTCTTTGTTGCCGATGAATTGATCTTCCAAAGCCAGCCACACCGCGCGGGAGGTAGGCGCCGACGTGTGAACAATCTCATGGAGCTCGGAGGAGATCGTGCCGAAGAGCCACGATTTGACGGTGAAGTCCATCCGCGACCAATGTGCATCGCCGGAGAAGTCCTCGTCGGAGAGGATGAGGTCGGAGAGGTCGTATTTCTCGACGGCGGTGAGGAAGAGGCTTCGCCAACGGGAGTAGAGCGGGGAGGCGTGGTCCAAGACCAAGGGCACCATGGCCTTGATGTTGGGCACCGCGACAGCTTGCGCATGGAGCGTGGCACGGTGCGCGGCAAGGGCCTGCCGCGCTTCCTCCTCGGCCTTGCGAGCATCGTCCTTGGCCTTGGCTGCAGCGCGTTCTTCCTCAAGGCGTTTGGCCTCGATGTCGGCAGGAGATGGAGCCATGGGGTTTGTGGTTAATCACCGGCGCGTGAGGCGGGCAGTGAGGAAAGGGGCGCACGTCTGCGTGAGGCGGACGGCGAGGGTGGGGAGGGGAGGCACGTCGGGCAGAGAGGCCAGCGACGGCGAGAGGTGAAGGACCGCGGCGGCGGCGGCTAGGGTAGCCTGCGGCGGCGGCGGCGGCTAGGTTAAGAGTTGCGGAAGCAAGGTCCTAGGGTTAGAACCTTCTGATACCATGTTAGGCGGATAACTCAACGCTAGATTGATGAGATTAGCAGGCAATACATATATAGGGGAGCCGCAATCAGGAGAGAGGCGGCAAGCCCATGTACATGATGTGCATAAGCACAAGGCCCAAGGCCCTCTAAACTATCTGTCTAACACTTCTTTCGAAGGTGGTTCGGCCCCTCGGATCTCCGACGCCGATCGCCTCGCGGCGATTAGACGCTGGTTCGCCACAGTTGCCTCCAAGAAGCCAGGTACTGGAATGGATCTCTGTTCTATCATGTTTGCAGCGAAACCGGTTGATTCCATCTCCACAGTCTAGTCGCCTGGTCCGCAGCTAAGATTGTCTCAGTGTCCAGCAATTCTGAAAACATCACAGAACAACTGAGCCTGTTACAGTTTGTTTTGTCTGAACTTTAGGGGATGCCGTCTAGTGCCAGAACAGACCTCGTGTAACTTGTGAAGATTTATGCAAATTTACAAGTCTTACTGAAAATAAGTTGGCTCAAAGCAAATCCAGGACAAAGAATCTGGTGCTCAATAGGTTGCCTAGTGTTTCCCATTTAATAAGCTCACAGACAATACAACCACCTGCGTGCAATTCACTTATCTATATTCCCTTTTTTGACAACTTCTCATCCATATACAGTTAGCAAAAACCTGTTACACTGTCCAAATTTACTGAAATCCAGGTTGTTTGAAAATTGACAATGAACATCTAACGGCCTCCTAGCACAGGGAGGGTCATGTCATTGTTGGAAAATAACACGCTGTCACTTGCTTGTAAAGGTTTTGCATCCCTGCATGCAAAATACACAGGATGCATTGGTATTGGGAGCGGTGTGCTTTTGTTCTCCAGCATGGGCACAACTTCAGACATTTGTGGCCTGCAGTCCGGATTGTCTTGAATGCACAATAGTCCTATTTGGATGTATCGTGAAGCTTCATCGAGGGGGCAATTTTCCTTCACAGATGCATCCACAAAATTTTCTGTTGTGCCATCCTCCCATAAGTTCCATGCCTTTAACAGAGATAAATTTCCAGTGAGCGAACATATTCTCATTTAGTAGTTCTAAAAAAATACATATTTTCATTAAGTAGTTTTAGCAATGGATTCAATCTTTCAGAGCATGTTCTTGATACTTACATAGGCTATAAGGTTGGGGAAATCCCGAATAAGATTTGGTGAACTGATCTTTAGCCCACTCACAATCTCCAACAGTAGAACACCAAAGCTGTAAGTGTCTGACTTGACTGAAAATACACCTTCCATCGCATATTCAGGGGACATGTAACCGCTGCGCGAAAGAGTCACCAGTGTGTAAGGTCTGCATAATCTGAACAAGAGCCAATAAACCCTATGCAAAACATTGACACAGCAGGAGTTACTTACTATGTCCCTACAACCCGGTTAGTATTTGCTTCATTCTGATCACCACAGAATATCTTTGCCATACCAAAATCTGATATCTTGGGGCTCATATCCATATCCAACAAAATGTTGCTTGCTTTGAGATCTCTATGAATTATCGTCAGTCTTGAATCGTGATGGAGATACATAAGTCCTCTAGCCACCCCTTGGATTATCTTACACCTTATTGGCCACTGAAGCATTGGCTTTCTTGCAGGGTCTAGAAGAATAGCATGAAACGAGTAAAATCGTGAGGCATATACATGCATATTTATTTGTTAGGCTCTAGGTCTTTCATATCTTAGGAACTTTTGGAAGTTCAATGTACCGAATAGGAAGTAATCCAAGCTTTTGTTGGGCAAGTATTCGTAAACCAATATCTTCTCCTCTTCTTGGATACAGCAACCAAGAAGCTTAACTAGGTTCTTGTGCTGCAGTTTTGCTATCAGAGCTACTTCATTTGTGAACTCCTCTATGCCTTGCCCAGAGCCCTTACTAAGTCTCTTGATAGCTACTTCCTTGGCGCCTTCCAACGTTCCCTGCATAATGACGTTATTCATAATAAAAAAGCAATGAATATTGCAGGTTCTGCCTGTTTAGCTATCAAGTAAAACCTTTTGCTTGTACCTTGTAAACTTTGCCAAAACCTCCCTTCCCAAGCATATTGGAGTCACAGAAATCGTCTGTTGCCACGACAATATCTTGGAAGCTAATAAATGGAAACTCTTGATTCTTGCTTTCAGCTTCGTTCGTAGATTTCAAGTAATCTAGCATCATTCTCTTCTGGACTTTCTTCTTTTGCCTTTTACCTGTTAGTACACACATCAATGGTTTTTTCTCTCTCTCTCCCTCTTCTGACCACTAAACAATCAGCACTGCATTTTCTGAAAGAAGGGATGGTACCTCTGTTTTTACATGTCCAGACAAAGGGCGTGAATGCCAGCAGCACTAGGCAGGCTGTAATCGGCAGTAAAATCTTCGTTAAATTGCTCTTCTTTTGAACTGAATGCATCCCATCAGAATTTACTGCATCAAGCATTGATTCCAGTTATGTAAGTTTACTTTCTCAAGGTGGTATGGCTAATTGGTGAACATTACATATATATATAAAAAAACTATCTGTGCATTCCTAGCTATACACAACACTAACAAAAACTTATTTTATCTTTATACCATCTGAGCTAAAGATTACTAAAACCCGCTATAACAGAATAAGAACGTTAAAATTTGGTTCCCCAAAACAACTTTCTAATCCTTGAGATTCAAAAAACCACTAAGAGTCCACTCCCAAGGACCCTGAAAAAGGCTCAACTGAAAATGATTTTTGTAAATCACATTGGTTTGTTGATCTGATGTAAAATATCCCATGTAAACAATTGATGCATTAGAAGGCTAGCACAAGATAGCCGAGCCGGGAAATGATGGATACCTGATGAACCGGCAAGCCGGAGATGCAGGTCCTCGCCGTCCATGTAGAGGTACTTCCCCATGTCAACAAGTTCACCGAACCAGAGCAAGCACCTGGACTGGTCGCCCCCTCTTATGGCGCTGCTCAAGTTGGCGTAGGCGTACGCCGTGCACGAGCAGTTCCTGCGGCACTCCGCCACGCAGCCGTCGTGGCTTCTGTTCCTGACGAACACTGGCATGGCGGGCGTCTTCACCTTCGGCAAGGTCACGAAACGATCTCCGTTGCCGCACCTGAGCTTCTCCTTCCTCGCGCAGCCTCCCGACGGCGTCGTCCCCTTGGGCTTGAACCCCTCCGGGCACTTGCACTTCGGGGCCGCCTCAGTGGAGTCGCAGTAGGCGAACGGGCCGCAGGACGCGTAGGAGTGGTCACACCCAGGACCAGGGTACGCGTCCAAGACCGTCCACGCCAACGCGCTGCTGTTCCAGATGCTGAACTCGTACCTGCCGGTGTGGCTCAACCTGGCGTGCATGCCCGGCGATTCGTCGGAGACGCCGTAGCTCATCAAAATCTCGTCCCCATTGGCTTTGATCATCTCGGTCAAGACCGAGGTGGTGCCGCTGGGCTTGTAAGAAGGGAGCGCCTTGCCGTTCCACGCCCCGCTGCGCCACAGCAACTTGGACCGGTTCCAGATGAAGTACTGGAGCCCTGAGCTGAGGTCGCCGCCCAAGGAGAAGTCGCCGGAGGACGGGTCGTCGGGGCTCTTCCAGGACACCAGGTGGCCGACGAAGCGTGTCCGGTAGTTCATCCGGAGCGGCATGCCTGGAAGGAGGGTGTCCGTCGGGTGATCGAAGCTCTGCCATAGCTTGGTGCCGTTGGAGGACACGAGGACCAGGTTCCCGTTGTTGCTCAGCGTGGCGATGGCTCCTCCTGTGCCTCCCGTGGTTGTGTTGGTGATGTTGTTCTCCTCCGTGCTCCAGTAGATGCGGCCTTCTTGGTCGGACAGGACGAGCACAGACCGGTTTGTTACCGTGAGGGTCGTCGTCGTCGACGAAGAGGCGGTGATGGGTTTGTCGCGGTTGGCGACCCACACCACCTCGCGCTTGGAGACGTTGTCGTAGTTGTACCATATGCCGAGGTAGAAGCGAGTGCTCGAGTTGGCCGGAAACAAGCCCAGGGCGAAGGCGCCATTGCCGGAGACGAGCTTGTCGGGAAAGATCAGTGGTCTTGTTGGGGTCATCTGGTCATCGGAGAGGCATAGAGGAAGCAAGAAGAGGAGGACAATCAAAGTGGAAAGGAAGGTCAGATCCATTGGCGGCTGTCCCTCTGGCCCTTAATTTTGCAAAGATATATAGAACTATAGCATGTTATTTAGCTTGGCAACGTAGCAGTTGGAGACGCTGCAAGAGAGTGGATGGGTAGCTTTGTGTGTGTTTGCAGATCGGAAGTATGGAAACGACAAAGCGGGGCTGTAATCCATGTCCGTTAGCCTAAAAGTGTGCACCGTAGTTGAGATTAGTTGGCCACATGGACCAAATAGCATATATTTTGACCTGGGCGACTGTGTATGGTCGTCCAATTATAATCAGGCCATTTTTTAAAAAAAACGACGAAAATATTGCTGTCATATCACGAGGGACAAAGCCCCTACCGGTAATATATGAAATAAAGAGAGTTCATTAAAAACAGGAAAACAAATGAAACATTAACTACCATCTAGCTAAAAGCTAGTATGTTAGAGAGTCTAGCCACGTTTGAATTTGTGGGAAATAGTTTCTCTTTGCCTTCCGCAGTTGGAGAGAGAATTCCTTCAGAAATTATTTTGCTCTTTTTAACTGTTGGATGAACCTCGCTGAATATCTGATCATTTCTGTAGTTTTTAATTGTTGGATCAACTCCTGGTCCGCAGCTTAGACTGGACGGTCCAACAATGCTGGAATCAACTCTGAATGACCGAGCCCTTTTACCGTTGTTTTGTCTGAACTTTGTCTGAACTTTGGGGGATGTTGTGTAGTCTACAGAGATATAAGGCGATAACCAACCAGGATAGGCCTCGTGTAAACTGTGACAAATGATGCAAGTTTACTAGCCTTACTGAAAACATGCTGGCTCAAGGTGAAGTCGGGATAGATAATCTGTGCATAATAAGCTAAAATGCACTAAAATTGTCGGATAACCTTCTTGCTTTAAGCACGTGACCAAATGAAGATAAAAGCAACATCATATAGAATATGAATATGTTATCTAAATGGGGCATGTGGATATAAATACCACAATTATTTCTTTTCACTCAACTCCAACATAGTCTTTCCCAAGTGACAATCTTACAGACAGTACAAAATTTTTTGACAACGCCACATTCATATACAGTTAAGCAAAGAATTTTTACACTGTACAAAATTAATGCAATTATCGTTGTTTGGAAGTTGCCAATGAACGTCTAACGACCTTCTAGTGCTGTGAGGCTCATTTTATTCACTGACAATACTCTGTTGTCGTTGGTTTGTCCAGGTTTGGCATCCCGGTGTGCAAAATACACAGGTTGAATCGGCAATGGGAGTGGTGTGGTTTTGTTCTCTAGCATGAACACAACTGCTGACATGAGTGGTCTACAATCCGGACTGTCTTGAACACACAGAAGTCCTATGTGGATGCATCTTGAAACTTCATCGAGGGAACAATCATTATTAACAGATGAGTCCACCAAATCTTCTGTTTTGCCATCCTTCCACAAGTTCCATGCCTGGACAGAGAGAGAGTTTCCCAGTGAGCGTGCTAACATATTTTCAGTGAGTAAATGTAGTACTGTATAATGTGTTCTGAACCGCATCCCAAAACTTACATAGACTATTAGGTTAGGAAAATCCACGATAAGATGTGGTGAGCTGATCTTTAACCCACTCACGATCTCCAACAGTAGAACACCAAAGCTGTAGGTGTCTGACTTGACCGAAAATGCTCCTTCCATTGCATATTCAGGGGACATATAACCACTGGGCAAAAGAGTCACCAGCATGTTAGATCTGCATACTTTGAAGATAAGCATATACTTCCATATGAAGAATTGGAGAGGAGTTACTTACTAAGTCCCTACAACTCGGTTGGTATTTGCTTCGAGCTGGTCACCACAGAATATCCTAGCCATGCCAAAATCTGAGATCTTAGGGCTCATCTCCTTATCTAACAAAATGTTTCCTGCTTTGAGATCTCGATGGATTATAGTTAATCTTGAGTCGTGATGGAGATACATAAGTCCTCTAGCTATGCCTTGAATTATCTTGAACCTCGTCGGCCACAAAAGCACTGATTTTGTTGCAGAGTCTGATGAAAAATAACATGATACCATGCATATCACTAGGCAACTATGCGTATTTTATCTGTTGGTTTTTAGTAACAGAATGAAAAATTGTAAATGCACGTACCAAAACCTCCCTTTCCAAGCATATTGGAATCAGAGAAATTGTCTGTTGCCACAACAATATCTTCAAAACTAATAAAAGGAAACTCTATATTCTTGTCCCCAGTTTCATTTGTAGTCCTCAAGTATTCTAGCATCATTCTCTTATGGGCTTTCTTCTTTTGCCGTGTGCCTGCAAGCAGAAACATAAATGGACTTTCTCCCTACACAGTTGTACCAGAGTGTTGCATTCTGGAAAATGCAGGGGATTGTGTTCTTTTTACCTCTGTTTTTGCATGTCCAGGCAAGGGCTACGGATCCGAGTAGCAGCTCACATGATATAATCGGCAATAAAATCTTCAGTAACTTGACCTTTTTCTTAACTGCACGTGGAAATGTATGCAATCTCAGCATCTATTGCATCATACATTACTTGCAATAGTTTGACGTTTCTTGTACATAATACCAGGACTGATATGTGAACACTTCAGAAAATAACCGATTGCGAACATTTACATACTAGTATATCTCGAGCATTACTGCTAGATTGCATTATGCTCTGGATTTTATTTAATTATTGACATTAGGACATGATCATTAGTTCAAATTTGGACTATTGACCATGTCCCGACGTCAACATTATTCATCCGGAGTAGTATTGTGCATATTTACTTCTGCAAACATCAACGGTGAAAGGCTATTGTCAACGTGGGAAAATTTTACCATCATATAATCTCGAGGAGAAGCACTATCACCCTACCGTGGAGCCAGACCATGGAACTGCACGTACCTGATGAGTCGGCAAGCCTGAGGTACAAGTTCTCCTCGAAGCCAGCCTTCCCCATATCGACGAGATCCCCTGTCCAAACCAAGCATCTTGACGTGTCGGTCGTAGTGTCGGCACTGCTCATGTTAGCGTAGGCATACGCCGTGCACGAGCAGTTTGCACTGCACTTCGCCGCACACTGGTCGAAGCTTGTGTTCCTGATGCGCACGAACTTGTCGGGAACCTTCATCCCGGGCACGGTCACAAAATGGGTTTTCTTTACGCACGTCAAGGCTTCCATTCTCTTGCATCCTCTGGAGAAGTTGCCGGCGTCGATGGGCACAAACCCATCCAGGCACCGGCACGCCGGGACGGGCGCTGTGTTGTCACAATAGCCGAACGGACCGCACGAGGTGTAGAGGTCACAACGAGCGCCGGGGTCCTCAGAAATGACTGCCCATGCCGATGCCTTACTGTTCCAGCTCAAGAGCCTCATTTTTCCAGTGTAATCAAGGGAGATGCGCGTGTAGGGTGAGCCAGCGGACACACTGAACGTGTAGTAGAACTCGTCCCCTGTGTTGACCATGGCTTGGTAGAAGATGGAAGTAGCGTTGCTCTGGTATGTGCTGCTGGACAAGGAGGCGTCGTTAAACACGGTGGCGCGACAGTACGGCACCGTCCCATTCCAGATGAAGAACTGAAGGTTGGAGTCTAGATCGACACCTCCGGAGATGTCTCCTGTGGATGGGTCATCAGGACCTTTCCAGGCAAAGAAGCGTGTTGCCGTTTGTGCCTTGTACCTTAGCATAGCCCTCATGGTTGGAAGGATGGTGTCTGTCGGGTGATCGAAGCTTTGCCAGATCTCCGTGCCGTTTGACGATCGGAGGACGAAGTTCCCGGAGCTGAGCAACACTGCAGCAGCTCCAGCACCTCCGGCTGTGGCGTTGTTCGCCGACGATGTCCAAAGTGTGTGGCCCTTCCTGTCGGATAACACCAGCTCTGAACTGTTGTCTGTTGGTGATGGTGAGCTGCGCTGATGAAGGAGTGGTGATTGGGCTGTCCCGATTGGCGACCCATACCACTGTGCGCTCCCTCTCCGGGAGGTTGTGGTACCAGATTCCGATATATAATCTTGCGCTGGAGTTATTCGTAGGGGAGAAGAAGCCGAGGGTGAAGTCCCCGCCCTCGGATATGAGCTCGTCGCCATGAAAGAGCGGCTTTCCTTGTGTTAGCTGGTTCTCTGAATGGCTGGTAGAACTCAAGAACAGGAGGATGAAAACGGGAACGCAAGCCTTGCCCATTTCCAATTGTTTGGCTCTGTAAAGGTGTGAAGAAAGCAGCATATAGATGTAGAGCTCAACAATTAAATGAGTGGACGATTGCGCGTAAACTCAAAGATTCTAATTAAAGTCCGTCAAATCGAAATGTTTCTCTCATAAGATTGAAGGGGGGCAGATACAGGGCGGAAAAGTCTTCAATAATTCGGAAATTTAACCATCTAGACAGCGAGGACTTGGACCAAATCAGAGCAGACCAGTTGGAGGATGCAAGAAAATAGAAGAAGAGAAATATCATCTTAGCGCAGAGGAGATGATAGCAAGTGCATGTGAGCTAAATGGGCAATCGAATTATTATTATTATTTCTTTGAATTGCAAAAATATTTGGTGTCAAACTTACTGAAGTGGCCAAGGAAAGCCTAGGGAAATAAGGGACGTACGTACCTGTTGAGCCGGCAAGCCGGAGATACAGGTCCTCGCCGTCGATGTCCGTGTACTTGCCCATATCCACAAGTTCGCCGAACCAAAGCAAGCACCTCGAGGGGTCGCCCCCGCTCATGGCACTGCTCATGTTGGCATAAGCGTAGGCCTTGCATGAGCAGTTGCCGAGGCACTCCGCCGCGCAGCCGTCGGAGCTTCTATTCCTGACGAACACCGGCATCGCTGGAGTTTTCACGTGCGGCAAGGTCGTGAAATGGTCCCCGTCGCCGCATCTGAGCATCTCCTTCCTCGCGCATCCGCCCGACGGTGTGGACCCGTTGGGCTCGAACCCATCGGGGCACTTGCACGTCGGCACGGCCTCAGTGACGTCGCAGTAGCTGAACGGGCCGCAACGAGGCGTAACCATCGCATCCGGGACCTGGGTGTCCATCTAAGACAGTCCATGCCGACGCGGTGCTGTTCCAGATCCTGTATTCGTACCTGCCCGTGTAGGCAATCCTGGTGTGCAATTGCAGGCCCACCGATCCGTCGGAGACGCTGTACGTCAGGGAGATCTCGTCGCCGTTCACGACGACCGACGTAAATATGACATAGCTGGCGTCGCTCGGCTGGTAAGGGGAAACCGTCGACGCGCCGCTCAACGCCGCGCTGCGTCAGGATACGTTGGACCCGTGCCAGATGAAGAACTGGATGCCGGAGCTGACGTCCCCACCTACGGAGAAGTCGCCGGTGGAGGGGTCCTCGGGGCCCTTCCAAGAAACCAGCCGCTGGGTGATGTGCATCCGGTAGTTCATTCGGAGCGGCATGCCGGGGAGGAGGGTGCACTACAGGAAACCTGGAGTTTGCCGAGTGCCAGAGGCACTCGGCAAAGCAGCTTTTACACTCGGCAAAGAGTTTGCCGAGTGTTGCACTCGGCAAACACCAGACGGCAAACAGCTCTCGGCAAAGCCGGGTTTGCCGAGTGCTTTTTGTCGGGCACTCGGCAAAGATTTTGCCGAGCGTCAAAAAGGCACTCGGCAAAATAAAGTAACGAGACGGAGGAAACGGCCGTCAAAAAGGGTTTGCCGAGTGCCTTGACGGCAAGCACTCGGCAAACTTTTTTTGTTTGCCGAGTGCCTGGCCTCTGGCACTCGGCAAACTTTTTTGGTTTGCCGAGTGCCTGGCCTCTGGCACTCGGCAAACAATGGTAAGTTTGCCGAGTGCCAGGCACAGGCACTCGGCAAAGAATGGCACATGTGCCGAGTGCCTCAGTTTTGGCACTCGGCAAACTTCTGAGGCACTCGGCAAAAAAAAAAAAATTCAGAATGCAATAAAATGTTTAAAATCACTGCAACCTGGACCAAAATCACACCAAATCATACATACATGCTCACCATCATCACATACACATATATATCATCACAAACACATTAAAATCACCACAAACACATTGAAATCCATCACAAACACATATTTGTCTCTAAATACACATAGAAATGGTTCAACTTGACGTCCACAAGCACAAGTTCATGAAATGGTTCAAGTTGACGTCCACAACTAGTTGGTTCTTGCAATTGAAGTACAAATACAACTACAACCTACATCGGAGGAGGGCGAGGAAAAGGAGGGAACGGTGACCAAGCATTGGGAGGGGAAACCGGCTGATTGTTGGATCCAGCGGATATATTCTGCAAGAAGAAGATATTACATGATTAACACAAGATTTCAGATAGAAGCATACAAGGTGAAGCATTCGAGATTATAATTGAAAGGTAGAAATGAAACTACAAGGATTTAGATAGACTCACCGGAGTGCCCTGACTCGGACTCGAAGTGCCGACAGGAGGAAGAGGTAATGGCGGCGGTTGCATCCCACCACTGTGCCACTGGTGAAACATGAACTGCATTTGCCACTGCAAGTCCTCCTGCATCCTTGCTTGCTGTTCCTGCAGCCTCGCATCGTACCTCGCCTGCTGTTCCATCAGCTGTGCCTGGTACTTCTCCTCCTGTGCCTGCAGCTTCGCCTCCATCTCCTCCCGTAGTTGGGCCTACAACATGTCATCCCAATGTTACAATGCAAAGCAAATATATGTCTCAAATCCAACGAAACGACGAATAGAACAGAAATAACCTGGGCTTGGTCAAACTGAATCTGTGCAGCGCTTGGCCGTGGGCGTATGGGCGGGGCTGAGGACGAGCTCCTCGCTCGGATCTGAGAGAGGGTGGGAGTAGAGGCCGTGTCCAGTGTGCTGTCCCCAATCCAGTACCGGCCATGCTTCTTACCTCCACCCACCCTCATGATGATCTCTCCATCAAGGTCCTCGGTGCTCGGGTTCCACTCTGGCCCGTGCTTCTCCCTACCCATCTCGGTGTACTGACTGAGGCGAGTGTGGACGGTGGGGTTGCTGTACGCCTCGGGGGGGGGTCCTCCGAGTTGTAGTCGACCTCGATCGACGTCGCCTTGCCCTTGTGGGCCATTGCCCAAGCCATCAACGGGGGGCACTCTCGGCCCTCATGCGCCCGCGACTGCAAAGAAAACAGAAAGATGATTAGAAATTATGCAAAATTGAGCGTTACAAACAACGAAATGAATTCGCGTACCCATCTAGTCGTGTACTCATCAAGGGTACGGTTTCCTTGATGGTGTGCTGGACCAGGCATCTTCAAACGCCGCTGCCGGCAAGCTTCGTGCGTCTTCTGCCACTCGGGGTCGCACCACCTACTCACAAAGTACTCCCAGCAGTCCCTGTGAGAGGCGCACCACCACGGAATCACCTACACGTCATTTGACCAAGTTAGATGTTAGTTATTGTGAAACTATGAGAATAACAAATTAATCGTACTTAATCAAGTATAGAAAACATGAGAATGTCAAATTACCTGCATGTATTGTTCTGCAGCCAGCCATATGGTCCGAGCCGCCTTTTTCTCAATCTTCCTACCAAGTTTTTTGGCGTAGTAGGTCCTCACGGCCTGGACGCGCGCCTCGTAATGCATGTCCGTAATGAGTTTAGGACATGCATCGTACGCCCGACTCACCGCACGGTCCCTCCATTCCGGCTCGACCCTGAAAAAATCCTGCACATTGACGCGATGTATACTTTCATTATTTGAAGAATATCCAATGAACGAGATGTATTGACCAATTCAATGTAAACAAGACTTACCCACAGCTCTCCAACTACCCGGTCCGCCACGGTGCGAAAGTCTCTCCCATCCTCGTCTGGGACATCAGCGACGCGTTTGTAGTGGGCCCACGTCAAGGCCGGCTCCTGCCCCCCGTCGCGCAGTGGCACCATGCCAGGAAAGTGTCTCCTGCACAAAAGGCCGAGGATGCCGGCAGGAATACGTTCGTGGTCACCCGGAACGATCGTCTCCCAGCCCCTGCCCAAGTGATCAAGACAATGATTAGTTTCTATTGAGATTTGAAACATAGCAAATGACTTAAAAGTTAAAGTTACTTACTTCTTCCCTTTGGGTCGAACCAACGGGCGTCTCTCAACAGGGATCGGTCGCTTTGGAAGTCGTGCGGGACCTCGCTCCCACACTTTCGGCACGTCCTCAGACGCCGCCTCGTCCTCCCCGTCCTCCTCCTCCTCCCCGTTCTCCTCCTCCTCCTCCCCGTCCTCCTCCTCCTGCTCCGGGGCCGAGTGCTCCGGGGCCTCCTGCTCCGGCTGCTCCTCTGAGGCCTCCGAGGCCTCCTGCTCCAGCTCCTCCTCCGACTCGTGCACGGAAGGAGCAGGGGACGGTGCCGTCGACCCCCTCCCCCGACGCCTGCCGCCACCTCTGCTGCCTCGAGCCTTCATTCGACTTCTCCCACTTCCAGACCCCTCAGCTGCAGCGGACCGCTTCCCAGTCGCCTTTTGGTAGAGGGACGTCACCGTCCTCATCACACCACCACCCTTGCCCACCATCTTTGATCAATCACCTGCAATTAACAAGATTAAATCCATCAGTATTTCGAAATATATGCAAAAAAAATATAACATATAATAGAAAGTAACATAGTATTGCAAAAATTAAATTAACTACTACGGGCCATACATGTATTAGAAATAATCATCAAGATCAGGATCTTGTGCATTGTTTGCCTCATCATCACTATAATCATCAAGGTCCATTTCATGTTGCACGTGTTCTGAAGGCGGAATGTCATCGTCGGCTAAATGTAATCGCTCAAGTAATTTCAAGTCGTTCGCATTATGAACCTCATCTCCAGCATCGTCATCAACAACCGTTTCATTGTCTACTTCCATTTCGATCTCTTCGGTTAAGTCTATCACAAAACCCCCTTCTAGCCCATCTTCTTGGAAGAACTCTCCATCGACATATGTGTTTGGGTCTACATTGTAATCTTCATTGTTTGGGACCGGTAGTTTGCCGTGTGGCGATACCTTGTACACAACATCCCAACCCTTGAGACGGTCGTCAGTTTGGCACGGGTATGGGAGATAATAAACTTGTGTGGCATGTTGAGCAACAATATATACATCGTCTCCTGGATAGACGGATGACTGTCGAATTTCGACTAGCCCAAGATTAAGGGTCCGTCTAACTGCTTGAGGATCAAACCAATGGCATTTGAATACGACAAGAGGGAGAGGCTTGCAACCATCAAAACAAATTTCGTATATTTCTTCAACTCTTCCATAATATTCGACCCCATCGTCACCAGGAGTAAAAACTCCGGTGTTAGTGGTTTTACGATTAGGCCGATTCTGCTCGTAGCTGGTTGTGTGAAAGCGGTACCCATTAACATCATAGCTTTTAAATGACTTGACCGCATAAAGACAGCCCTTGGCAACCTGTCTTAACTCGGCATTCATTGTCGCTTCGGTTCGGGCCTGCAAGTTCAAGCAGGATAGTTAGCTACATTATCCGCACGTACGAGGAACTTGTAATGTCATACTAAGAAAATGCTAAATACCTTCCTATTGAACCAAGAAATGAAATCGGGCAATCCATTTCCTGCACCGTTGCAAAGAAGGGTATCGACATCATGTGCGGTAGGAGGCACTTCATCATGCCAGAATACATCAAGAAATCCCCTGTAGCAATGAGGAACAAGTGGGTTGGATGTGGAACAAATGGGTTAGATGTCTAATTATGAAATTTGTTCATAACTTACTTGATGTACACGTCCACTTCTCTTAGGTTGGTCAGCACATACAGCATGATCGTGCGCCACTCTGGATAGGTCAAGTTCTTCTTGGTCGCTTCACCTCCGCGCCCGTATTGCCCTTGGAAAAGGCTGAGGGTCGATTCATTTTCGTCAACGTTGTAACGAGAGGGTAGAAAATGCACACTCGGAAGGTTGTCAGAATAGTATTTTGTTGTGAAGTTTGACACCTCCTCCAGAACGTGTGCCTCTGCAATGGAAGCTTCAATTTTGCATTTATTTTTACATTTCGTTCGAAGAACCTTTTGACACCGCTCAATTGGGTAGCACCAACGGTTCTGCACAGGCCCCCCCATTCGAGCCTCATACGGAAGGTGCAAAATCATATGCACCATCGGAGTGAACAAGCCTGGTGGAAATATCTTCTCCAACTTACAGAGCAACGCAGGCGCCATTTTTTCCATTTCTGCAATCACGGAAGGTGATATCTCCTTAGCACAAAGCTGGCGGAAGAAATAGCTCAACTCTGCCAGCACTTGCCACACATGATCAGGGAGATAGCCTCGAACCATCACGGGAAGAAGCCGCTGAATCCACATGTGGTAGTCATGAGTCTTGACCCCGTTGATTCGCATAGTAGCCAAGTTCACTCCCCTACTCATATTCGCTGCGTACCCATCAGGGAACATTAACGTTTTGAACCATTCTAGTACTTCCTTCCTTTGGGGCCTCGTCAGGACGAAATCCGCCTTAGGTTTTCTCCATGACTTGCCGGAAGCAGGAGGCGCCATGTCTAGCTTTGGTCGATTGCACAAAGTAGCTTGATCGACTCTTGCCTTAACATTGTCCCTTGTCTTATCAGCAATGTCCATGATTGTTCCGAAAAGTGGAACGCCTAAGCCATGTTCAACGTGCATTAGGTCAATGTTATGTGGAAGAAGAAGGTCTTTCATATACGAAAGCCTATACAAGCCACAGATCTGAGTGAAGGCATGTAGCTCACCATATCCCACAAAACCACCGTCTGTTTCATCGACCTTGAGACCATCTAACATAGCACTCACCTGCGCACCTGTCAAGAACTGCGGTGGAGGGTTGAGAACTTGGACACCTTTCGTAAAGTTCTTTTTGTCTCTTCTGAATGGATGGTCAAGAGGGAGGGATTGTCGGTGTTGGTCGAACGAAGAAAACTTGCCACCCTTCTTCAACCAAATCCACCTCACAAGATGCTTGCATACCGGGCAAGGAAACTTTGAGTGAACGCCCCAGCCACAGAAACAACCATACGCCGGCATGTCATGCAGAGAGTAGAAGTACCAAACATACATTCTGAAGTTTGTCTTTGTAGCTTTATCGTATGTCCATACCCCTTCCTCCCAAGCACGTTCCAAATCATCAATCAGAGGCTCCATATAAACAGACATATTACTCCCCGGGTTTTCAGGAATTATCAACGACAAGAAAATGTTCTGTCGTTGAAAGATGACGCCTGGAGGGAGATTGAGGGGTATAACGAACACGGGCCAACAACTGTACGGGGCAGCCCCCATGCCATATGGATTGAACCCATCTGTTGCCAGGGCCACACGTACATTACGAGCCTCCCGAGCTTTGATGTGATGAATGTTATCAAATCGTTGCCATGCTTCACCATCGGATGGATGTACAAGCTTATCGGCCTTGTATCGAACTCCATGTTTGTGCCATGTCATCTGTTTCGCGGATTCCTCGGTCATGTACAGCCGTTGGATCCTCGGTAAGAACAGAAGGTACCTTAGGATCTTCACGGGTACCGTGAGCTGCCTTTTTTGCCCATCACCCGCGTCTACCTCCATGAACCTAGAGGACCCACACTTTGGACAGTATTTTGCTTCTGCATGCTGTTTCCTGAATAAGACGCATCCTTTCGGACAAGCATGTATCTGCTCATATGGCATCTTAAGTGCACTAAGCACTTTCTGTGCCTCATACATGCTCATTGGTAGAATGTGACTTTCCGGAAGCAGGCTGGCAACAACTGTCAACATAACATCGAACGCGTTCTGACTCAAGCTAAACTGGGACTTCACGGCCATTAGACGTGCAATGGCATCCAGTTTTGAAACCCTGGTATGCCCGTGAAGAGGTTTCTGTGACGCTTCAAACATGTCATAGAAGCGCTTTGCGGACTCCTCTGGCTCCTCCTCCCCCCTAGGTTGTTCACGGAACTGGGCTTCCTGATAGTCCTGTAACATGTCATCCACCCCGCCATCAGCATCACAATCATCGACGCGTTGTCTCACGACCTCCTCCCTCAATCTATGGGCTTCACCATGGTAGACCCACCGGGTATAGCCTGGCGTAAATCCATAGTTACCAAGATGCAACCCCATCTCCTCCTCTGTCTGCTCCCTTGTGTTGCCGCAACGGCTGCAGGGACACCAAGTCTTTCCACCTTTGCTGACATTGGCAAATGCTTGTTTCAAGAAAGCAAGGGTCTTGTCAACCCATTCACTTGTTTCAGAACCCTTCCTTGGACGGCCCGTGTACATCCACGCACGGTCATCCATCTTCTATCATATGACGGAGCAATTTAAAATTCATTGGTATCTACACGATGCATACAATGTCTAATAGGTGACGATAGGTCCTAATCCCACCCGACAATGCGTAGATGGGGCTAGTTTCCAAGGTCTACTCCGGTCCGAGACAGAATTTCGGCAGCACCTCCCCGCTGTTCTCCAAATACACGTCCTGCGAGGGAGATTGTGTATCCGGAGAACAACAGGGAGGCGCGGCCGAAACTCTGTCTCAAACCGGAATAGACAATGGAAACTAGCCCTATCTACGCTTCCTCGGGCTGTCCAAGAAACGTGGACAATTCGAAATAGATACGGTCATAGATATGCAACCCTCGGGCATATCTCCAACTGTATCTATTTCGAACGGGAGACGCCTAACTAGATTACACGTTACCTACAAACAGAAATGGAATGCGGGGGGGGGGGGGGGGGGGGGGGGCTTTTATGTCTCACCTTGCTGTCCCGCAAAGTGACGAGTGGAAGACGGTGGAAAAGCCTCTCCTATCCTGCAAAGAACGAAACATAAAGCCGTCAATTCAAAATTTCGGCAGCACCTCCCCTGTATGGTGAGGTTCCCAAACCCTGCAAGAAAACAACGGCGCGATGGCCGGCAAACACAATTCAATTCAAATCAACGGCGCGATGGCCGGATACCACATCGAATTGATGACAAAGCATCAACATGTTCATATTTCATATTTTTCCGCTCAACATTTGCATACACCGCAAGCACGTCGGTTCCATTTCATTCCATACAATTCTCGCAACCACATCGAATTGATGATAAAGAATCAACAATTACTCATATTTTCCATTTCATTCCATACAAATAAACGGAAGAATTTCATCAATTCTCGCATTCAAAATTAGCATACAATTTGAATTTTTGCACAAAAGCAATTCAATCAAATTTTGCACTAAAGAAATTAAATCATTTTTCACATTCAATTTAACCTAACATTTGCATACAACACAATTGCATTTCAAAATTGCATTGACCACTGCATTTCAAAATTGCATTCACCACTGCATTCAAAATTGCATTCACCACTGCATTCAAAATTGCATTCACCTAAATTTTGCACTAAAGAAATTAAATCATTTTTCACATAGCAATTCAAAATTGCATTCACCACTGCACAATGAGAAAAAGAAGAAGAAAATGGCATTTCAGCTCACCTGTACGTGGATGGGGGGGGGGGGGGGGGGGGCAGGGAGCAGGGGGCGGTGGAGCAGGTGGTCGGCGACGGGGAGCATGTGCTCGGGGACGTGGCCGGGGCGGCGTTCGACGGCGGCGGCGTGCTCAGGCGGGGCTGGACGAGGGCCGGGGGAGGCCGGCGTCGGTGTCGGGCAGCCGCGGCGGAGGAGGGGAGCCGGTGGAGGAGGGAGGGCGTCGGAGTCGGGCAGCCGCGGCGGAGGAGGGGCGACGGCGCGGTGCCCCGAGCGCCGCGGCGGGCGCGGTGGCGGGGCGTCGCCGGGGCGGGCGGGGTGGCGCGGGGAGGCGGCGGCGTGGCGCGGGCCGGGGCGCGGGGCGGAGTGGAGGCGGCGGCGTGGCGCGGGCCGGGGCGCGGGCGGGGAGGCGCGGTGGCGGCGGCGGCGTGGCGCGGGGCGGGGCGCGGGGCGGAGTGGAGGCGGCGGCGTGGCGCGGGCCGGGGCGCGGGCGGGGAGGCGCGGTGGCGGCGGCGGCAGCCGGGGGTGGCGCGCAGTGGAGGCGGCGGCGGCGCGTGCGTGTGGAAGAGGATAAGGGAGGAGAGGAAGGAAGAAACCGGCCCGCGGCGCCTAAGTCCTGGGCCAAAGGGTTTGCCGAGTGCTAGATCCAGGGCACTCGGCAAACCCAAAGCACTCGGCAAATACTTGTTTGCCGAGTGCTAGGTCCAGGGCCCTCGGCAAACATTTTCACCAGGAATTGAATTTTTTTTTATAAATTCAAAATAAATTCAAAAAAATGCCAAATTTTGCCATGATACATTTCATATGATTATTTACCTATAAAAAATATGTTTAAGGTGAAACCAAATTATGTCCGCCGTTTTGGTTCGAAATCCAAACGATCACTTCATAAGTTTATGGATCTTCTTCGAGGATGCTCCTGTTTCTAAACAACGTACGTCACAACTTTATCGAAACTTTTTCTACGATTTATCATGGTCTCCACGTATGATTTCATGATACCAGCGCGAGTCTCGTAATTTTTGGACTTTGTTTGAATTTTATAAAATTAAAATACTATTCAACCATATCTTTTCGCTTATATTTTATGTACAATATGAACGAATTATCAGTTCATTTCATGGTTGACACCTTACATTGGACTCAAGAACATGAATATCAACTTTCGTATGAACATTATTTTTATTTGAATCACCTAAAGTTCAAATTTGAATTATTTTCAATATATACTTTATATGTCATAAACACCTTAAATATACCAAACGGATTGAACAAATCACCAAACTTTCGCATGAAGCAACATTGATACGTACATCCACCACATAAATGGAAAATGTGGAAAAAAATGAAAAAAAAAATATTTTGCCGAGGGCCCACGTTAGGCACTCGGCACACAAATAGTTTGCCGAGTGCCACTAACGGAGGCACTCGGCAAACTCCCTTGGCACCGTGTGCCAGGCGTTTGCCGAGTGCCTCCAGTTCTGGCACTCGGCAAACCCCCTGTTTGCCGAGGGCCAGGGTCTCGGCACTCGGCAAACTCATTTGGTACCGTGTGCCAGGAGTTTGCCGAGTGCCGAGCCCCTGGCACTCGGCAAACAGGGGTTTTGCCGAGTGCCCGATGGATTGCACTTGGCAAACCCCTGAACACATGGCAAAGGCGCGGTTTCCCGTAGTGGTGTCCGTCGGGTGATCGAAGCTCTGCCACAGGACAGTGCCTTTCGAGGACCGGAGGACCAGGTTCCCGTCGTTGAGCAGCGCCGCGATAGCTCAGGCGCCTCCGGTGGTGGTGACGCTGCTCGTGGTGCTCCAGTAGATTCTTCCTTCGGGGTCTGACAGGACAAGCTCAGACCGGTTTGTCACCGCGAGGGTAGCTGCCGAAGAGATGGTGATTGGGTTGTCACGGTTGGCGACCCACACAACCGTGTGCTCGGGGACGTTGTTGTACCATATGCCGAGGTAGAAGTGCGTGCTGCTTGAGTTGGCCGGAGAGAAGAGGCCTAAAGCAAAGAAGCCATTGTTGGAGATGAGCTTGTCGTTGGGGAATACCAGTGGCTTTGCAGGTTCTAGCTGGTCATCGGATATGCACAGTGAAACCAACGAGAGGAGGAAGAGCGAAGTGGATAGGGAAGCCAGATCCATCAGCAAAACTGTGGGGAAATGAAGCGGGCACACCACACAGCAAGACTGCAGCGAATAAAAAGATTGTTGAACGTTCCTTTGGAGCAAAGCAATTAAGTCGCCGCAATGGTCAAGACTCAAGAAAGTGGCCAACATTAAGAGATCGTGACACCGAGCGTTCGGACAAGCCACTCACCGCGGACCAGACGAACAAGAACTAGAGCAGAAATTGCCGTGTCTCGAGAACCATAAAAGGAAAAAAATCACTCAATTTAATCGTCCTTATAAGGCTTATTATCCTTTTTTGCGGTTTATAAGGCTCATGTTCTTTAAATAAGTGGAAAATCTATTTTGTGCGGATGTTTTTGTTATCGTTTACTTTTGGTTTACTTCATTGTAAAAAACAAGTATGGTGGCTCATGCATTTGCGCTAAAAAATGTTTTTGTACCATATGCCGAGGTAGAAGCGCATGCTTAAGTTAGCCGAAGAGAAGAGGCCCAGAGCAAAGAAGCCATTGTTGGAGATGAGCTTGTCGTTTAGGAAGATCAGTGGATTTGCAGCTTCTAGCTGGTCATTGGATATGCATAGTGAAACCAAGGAGAGGAGGAAAAAGAAAGTGGAAACGCTCTTTGGCTTATCCCTTGTGCGCAAGTAAAATTGTGAAAAGGATCCGCGAAGACACCGTGTTAATAGCAAGTCGTCAAGGGATAAGGTTGTTGATTTTTCTTTGAAAGGTTACGTCCGTCAAAGTGGACCTGAATATACCTGTGGGATCTTATAGAACTGAAAATTGCCAATAATTTTACCATCAATGTTTAAGACAACACGGACCCCAGACTAGATGACCCATAGAATAGCAAAATGATAGACTAAGTTCTTTGCTCCGTCAGTGCCCAATTGGGAAGGAACGCTTGTACTACTATAACGAATATCTGCCCAAGCACCACTACTAAGCAACGAAAGCTTCAAAACACCTGCAGTAAGGGCCGAAGCTCTAGAATGCCATTATTGTTACTCTCGCTCATTACACCACACCACTGTTCAATTTATTTTATCTAAAAATACTGGAGAAATGACTTTGTTGCCCTTGCCTCTGTCTCCTGCGTCAATGCGATGCGTGCCCATGACCCGTGACCAAATCAATCAAAAAGAGTGGCACTCTCTTTGCCGAAACACAACCCTAACCTCATACCATCGCTTTAGACTCAGTTTTCATCTATACCATCAATCTAGTCAATGATATGTGGGGTCTGGTTCTACATGTCATTGACACATAGTGATCGTATAGATGAAAATTGTATCTAAAGTGATGGTATGGATGAAAATTTTCCAATTTTCAATACTCGTTGCAATGCACGGGCATATGACTAGTAGTAAACATGTTTGTTATGAAACAGTTGAATTATGCAGGGCACCAGATTGTCCCTACATTGTAGAAGTCAACAATTTTACCAACTATGAACCTGTTACAGTTTTTCCCTGAACATATGTTCAGTCTTCTAGTCTAGCTAGCGCCAACTAAACAACATATAGCCTGTGGAATTATAACAAAACATGCTGACTTGGAGCAGTCTCTTCTTCTTTTAAGCATGTGGGCAACTGAATATAAAGCTTAGCTCATGTGGAGTTGGACTAGTATTTTTCTAGTAATGAGTTTATGGACAGCACAACCACTGTTCTGAAGTTTTACTTTCCTTTTACGGATAAGCAAAGATTTCTTATACTGTTGACATGTACTAGCATCTAACGGCCTTCTAGTACCGTGAGGCTCATGTCATTCAATGACAATATCCTGTTGCCGCTGGTTTGTCCAGGTTCGGCATCCCTGCGTGCATAATACATAGTAGGTTGCATTGGTACTGGGAGCGGCGTGGTTTTGTTCTCCAGCATAAACACAACTGCCGACATTAGTGGCCTACATTCTGGACTGTCTTGAACACACAAAAGTCCTATGTGTATGTATCGTGAAACTTCATCGAGGGGACAATTGTCCTTCACAGATGAGTCCACCAATTCTTCTGTTTTGCCATCCTTCCATAAGTTCCATGCCTTGAACAGGAGATAATTTCGTAGTGAGCTAGTAACATTTAAGGTTAGGGAATTGTAGTACTGTATTCAGAGCATCTCCCGATACTTACATAGACTATAAGGTTAGGGAAATCCCTGATAAGATGCAGCGAGCTTATCTTTAATCCACTCACAGTCTCTAAAAGGAGAACACCAAAGCTGTAGGTGTCTGACTTGACAGAAAACGCGCCTTCCATTGCATATTCAGGAGACATATAACCACTGCAAACGATTCAGTGTATAATGTTTCAATAATATGGACTAGTGTGAAAGTAAAGTCCATATGAAAAATTGATAGAGCAGGATTTGCTTACTATGTCCCAACAACCCGGTTAGTGTTTGCTTGATGCTGATCGCCACAGAATATCTTTGCCATACCAAAATCTGATATCTTAGGGCACATATCCATATCCAACAAGATATTGCTTGCTTTGAGATCTCTATGAATTATCTTTAGTCGTGAATCCTGATGGAGATACATCATTCCTCTAGCTACCTCTTGGATAATCTTACACCGCACCGGCCACTGAAGCATTGACTTTCTTGCAGGGTCTAATAATAAGAATAGCATGAAACGAGTTACATCGTAAGTCATATACACGCATAGTTATTTGTTGGTTCTTGGTCTTTTCAGAGCGTTAGACCTTGGACGTTGAACATACCAAATAGGAAGTTATCCAAGTTTTTATTGGGCAAATATTCATAAATGAGTAATTTCTCATCTTCATGAACACAGCAACCGAGAAGCTTAACTAGGTTCTTGTGTTGTAATTTTGCAATCAAGGCTACCTCATTTCTGAACTCCTCTGTGCCTTGTGCTGAACTTTTTCTAAGTCTCTTGACTGCTACTTCCGTGGCACCTTCCAACATTCCCTGCATGAATATGATTACGTTGTCATTCACAATCAGAAAGCAACAATTACTACATTTTTTGCCAGTGTAATTTTGAATAAAACTTTTTGCTTGTACCTTGTAAACGTTGCCAAAACCTCCCTTCCCAAGCATATTGGATTCACAGAAATTGTCTGTTGCCGCGACAATATCGTGGAAGTTAAAAAATGGGAACTCTGGACTCTTTTCCCCTGTTTTATCCGTAAAGTACTTCTGCATCATTCTCTTTTGTACTTGTTTCTTTTGCCGTTTCCCTGTTAATAGGCAAACTAATGATTGATTCAACACTTACACAACGAACCCACTTTTTTTTTTAAAAAGAAAGAAATAAAATGGACTCTTCTCTTGTACCTCTGATTTTACATATCCAGATAAGGACTGTGAATGCGATTAGCAAGAAGCAGGCAATAATCGGAATTAAAATCTTCAGTAAATTGATCTTCTTTTGAACTGCACGTAGACATGTATCCCATTAGAATTTACGGCATCAACTTTTGCTTACAATGATGTGAGTTTATTTCATAGGGTGCTGTAAGTAATTCATGAACACTGTGAATGAACAATTGTGGTTACTACTACTAGCTCATTTGAGAAACTGAGCTCCTCTGCACGCCACGTTCTTCTGTTGGTTGCTGTGGAAGATAGAATTCAGATGTGCAGCTAAAAGCGAAAATTTACCTTCGACAATACTTGACGGCAACGGATCACGAAAGTGGTGATGACTGGTAAAATGAATGTTAAACTAAATAACTAGGTTGGCTTCTATTTTCAAAGGTATAAATATGTTGGCCTCTGAATAACTAGGTTGGCCCTATTTTCAAATAATAATAAAAATCTTATTTAAACTGCACTAGACTCAAAGAAATAACTTAATGGTAGTTTTGTTTGATTGATTAAGGAGCGACCTCTGTTGTTGTTGTTGAAAAATCACTTACCCTTCTTGCCACACACATGATATAATGTAAGATAAATTTAATATCTCACTAGATACCCATGTTTAGCCGATGAGCGGATTATGGTCCATAGATTGACCTAGTAGCGCTTATGGGGTCTAGGTACTCGGCATCATGAGGATTGTCCAGCCGTATGGGAATAGGTAGAACAACCGTATGTGGACTCAATTCTAAATTGCGTTTGGTGAGTGAATCTGATGTTGAGTGATTGGTATCTCATACCCATAAACAAGTAGTAATGCAGTAGCAGGCACAAAGAAAGCCAATCGAGTAGGGAACGGTCCGTACCTGGTGGGCCGGCAAGCCGGAGATATAGGTCCTCGCCATCCATATGGACGTACTTCCCCATGTCAACAAGTTCACCGAACCACAGCAAGCACCTGGACTGGTCGCCTCCGCTTACCGAGCCCGCCAAATTGGCATAAGCGTACGCCGTGCACGAGCAGTTGCTGAGGCACTCCGCCACGCAGCCGTCGCGGCTTCTGTTCCTGACGAACACGGGCATCGCTGGCGTCTTCACGTCCAGCAAGGTCACGAAGCGGTCTCTGTCGCCGCACCTGAGCATCTCCTTCCTCGCGCATCCGCCCGACGGTGTCGTTCCGTTGGGCTCGAACCCCTCCGGACACTTGCACGTAGGGAAACCTTCTGTGGAGTCGCAGTAGCTGAACGGGCCGCAGGACACGTAGGAGTGGTCACACCCAGGACCAGGGTACGCGTCCAAGACTGTCCACGCCAACGTGCTGCTGTTCCAGATGCTGAATTCGAACCTGCCGGTGTGGCTCAACCTTGCGTCCATGCCCGGCGATCCGTCGGGGACGCTGTAGCTCAGCAAAATCTCGTCCCCATTGGCAATGATCGTCTCGATCAAGACTGAGGCGGCACCGTTCGGCTTGTAAGCAGGGAGCACCTTGCCGTTCCATGCCCCGCTGCGCCACAGCAATTCGGGCCGGGCCTGGCCTGGCCAGAATGCAACCCTGATCCCCAAGGCCCAGAATTCGGTTCCGCGCGGATCGGGCCGGCCCTGTTTGGAGCCGGGCCGCACACGGAAGCAGCATTCGGTTAGGCCTGACGCGGAATCAAGTTTGGGCCGGAACGGCCTTTCCACCCCTCCAACAGCCCGGAACGCGGCCGTGTCATCCACCCACCGGATCGAAGCCGTCTCGCGAGCGAGACTCGAGCGCCCGCGAGCGGCGGCGGCGCGAGATGTCGGCGCGGCTGCCTGACCCAGCCAAGACGGCGACGTCCTCCACCTGACGTCCTCTTCCTCCTGCGTGCTTCTCACCGGTAATCGCATCCCTCTCCTCCTCTTCCCCTCTTCTCGCCCTCTCGCGGCTCGATCTAAATGTGCGGATCTTGGCTTGGGTTCTCGTGGTCGATCTGCTCTCCATGCATCTAGTTCTTGCCCTAGGATTCGCTAGCCGTTCTGCCTGCTCGATCTGGTCGGCATGGCAAGTCGATTGTCAGCTCAATCGTAGCCGAGCTGCGACGGCTCTAACGCCAAGCCCCGGCCACCCAATCTCTGCAACCGCGAAGAGCGTCGATTGGTCCGTAGTCAAAACAGCACGCTTCTTAGTTCTTAGTGTTTTTTATTGAGAAAGAGGATTCGAGCTGCCAACATCCTGTATAACTCACATCAGTCCCTAATGGTACTTTTGAGAAAACACATTAGTGAAGATAGCATAGAAATTTATGTTTCCAGTGAGTTCAATTGCTTTTGATTTTTCATCTTCTATCAATCCTTTTATAATAGGTAGATGTCAGTCTTTAGATGGTTTTAGATAGACCCATAGATGGTCTTTTTGTGAATCTTTTCTCGTGTAAGTAGAGTTGCTTCCTGATTTCCTCATCACTGCAGGAGTAGTTTCAGTTGGTAGCAGTAGGCTCTCCTGAATTCAGAAATTTGAGTTGTAGTCACAGATTGTTCAGACAAACATAAGCAACCTCTCTGCTTGCAGTAGTAAAACATGCGGAAAACATGACTGATCATACCTAGCAACCCTGATCCCCAAGGCCCAGAATGCGCTTGCCATCATTGACGACACTGACCTGAATGCTCCTCTCAGGCCAGTTCTTGAGCACCTCAAGGATCTTGCCCCTGAAAATGAAACACGCACACACACAAATCTTGTTCGTCAGACAACAGTTCTAACCCAACACACGAAAACTTGAATAAATTCAGAACTGCGACGCATTTGTCCTTGAGGCTGATGTACAGCCCCTGCGGCCGCCTGTAAATGATGCTGTACTTCTGGCAGGCCTCGCCGACTATGGGCGTGTAGACGATGGGAAGCAGCTCCTCGACGTTGTCGTTGATCAGCTTGTAGAAGAGGTGCTCGTTGCGC
The DNA here is from genome assembly GCA_007726485.1 of Eragrostis curvula. Classification (NCBI taxonomy): domain Eukaryota; kingdom Viridiplantae; phylum Streptophyta; class Magnoliopsida; order Poales; family Poaceae; genus Eragrostis; species Eragrostis curvula. The sequence goes on from RWGY01000031.1 coordinate 25,714,384, forward strand.
TCCTGCAGGTCCATCATGGCGATGTAGCACTGCAGCGGCTCCTCGCACTGACGCAGGTTGTGCATGAGCTTCTTCTCCTGCAGCTCTTTCGTCATGTCGAAGCCGAACCGGTGATTGATGAAAAGATTTCATTTTGTCGCTGCTGAAATTCCATTTTTGTCGTGCAACGTAAGCTCAAGAATTTTGAGTCCACTGTTGATAAAATCATGGTTACCTTGCTTTGCAGCCTCTTGATGTTTGATTGAATCACTGGAGTTCATCTTTCAGCCTCTTGATGTTGCATAGGCCAAGTGAGGTCTGAAGTTTGATCATGCTTGCCTATCATAGTTGTATCCATTAACTAGCTGTACGTACAATTCGAGTGGATGAGAATGGATGACGACGATGATGAGTGACATAGCAGCACCCAGCACTGTGTGACGACAAGGCAATTGAAAGGAACCAACAAACTTTGCTAGCTGCATGTGTGCTCAGGTAGATGAGATTAATTGTTTTTTATTAGTGCCTGTCACAACTGCTTATTAGTCTTTATTTGGTGTCTGTCAGTAATTGTTCGAAAATTTTGTGCTGAAGTTATACCGGTTACATGTAAACCGTTTGAAACTGTAGTGTGGATAAATCGACATCAAACTCTAGCCGATGAATGTTTATGAATGTATCTTTGTTCATAGAGGCTCATAGTGTCAGTTTAGGGAACTTGATAGTAATTTACCTACAGTGCAACTTGTTGTATTTATTCTGCGGTTCTTAGCTATTGTGATTTGTTCTCAACTTCTCATGAATGTAGATGTGGAGATGGCTGATGGAGAAGATCACGGGTCAAAATCCTTCTTGAAGGCAATTGGCTGATATCAGCAAGAAGAATGTGCAGCGTCATTTCAAGATCAAGAAAGACAAGAGAAAAGCTAGGAGGAAGCGAAGGTATTCAAAGAAGTAGAGAGCGAAATGCTTTATTTTATGAACCTTGCAGAACAGTGCATGTAACGATAAAAATATATCAAGCTCGTGTATTAGTTTGCACAGAGCTGTTGTTATGAACAATCGAGCTTGTGTATTAGTTTGCACAGAGCTGCCCTCCCTGTGTAGAATATTACTCGTTGGAATCCCGGTCTACTAGAATCCCTTCCTGCCGAACATGTTTTTTTTGCTCATGAGAATGGTTCCGTGGGGGGTTTGAAGTGCCACAGGGTTTGAGTGAAACAAGCGGTTTCACTTGATCCTGCCCATGATTGAAACAGTGCCCTGAATCAAAACTGTGCTTAGTCCTGGCCACTTGGGCCGTGCTAAATGGGCCTCCTCCCGGCCCGGTCCGTTTGGCACGGTCCGAGCACGGCCCGGGCCCGTTGATACACGGACCGGGCCGGCCCGTAGTCCGTAACAGGCCGTGCTCGGACCTGGCCATAAGCCCGTCGGGCCGGTCCGAGCACGGCCCGTTAAAACCAGCCCACATAGCTCGTGATGGCACGGCCTGGTCCTGGCACGGCCCTTATAGCCCATCAAGGATTCCAACGGCGGCCTGCTAGCGCCCAGCCCATGAAGCCAACGGTCGGCCTGCCAGCCAGCGCCCAGCCCAGCGCATATATATTGGCCGTCGTCGTCGAACCCTAGCCGCACCCCACCACATCCACTCGTCCCCATCTCGCGCCGCGCCGCACCCGCACCGCCTCCTCTCCTCCCCATCTGCTCCCTCGCCGCCTCACCGGCGCTGTCCGCGCTGCAACGCAAGCCTCGCCACCCTCTCCCCGTCTCCCTCACCTCACCGTCTCCCTCACGGCTGAGCCTCGCCTCTCCGCCGTCGTTCGTTTCGGAACCCTAGATCCCTCGTCGCCGAAGCTGTTCGCCAGAGCCCGGAGCCACTCCTCCTCTCCAATGGCCGGTAGCCTCTGACACAACCCAAATCCGGTAGCCTCCACTTCGACTGACGCTACACGGGTAGCAGATCAAGCGTCGTCGACGGCGTCAACTCCAATGGAGGGCGGATCGATCAATGACGACCTGCGTCTCCAAGGTGAGCATGGCGATGATGAAGACGACGACGTTGGTGCCGACGTCGAGGCCTTGTTCGGGAGTGGCAGCGCGTCGTCTCCAGTGGACGTCGACGGGGAGCCTAGCCCGACGAGCACCGGTTGCAAGAGGCAGCGGAGAAGGGCGAGGACCTCCAATGTCTGGAAATTCATGGAGGAGCTGAAAGAAGGTCGTAAATGGTAAGGAAACCAGGTGCGGTGCTCGCTGTAACTACTGCAAAACCGTTCTTTCTGCTAGCTCAGGGGGTGGTACTGGTCATCTGCTTCGCCATGTTGCATCATGCAAAAGAAAGGCTTATGCTGCTAGTTCATCTTCTCAGTCTCATCTGCAGTTTAGTCCTGATGGTCGTGTTAAGAACTTTGTCTACTCTCCTGAGGTTGCTAGAACTGAGCTTTGCCGATTGATTGCTAGACTTGATTTACCTTTATGCATTGGTGAGCAGCCTGTATTTGAGGATTACATTAGGATTGCACATAATCCTGCATTCAAGCATGTTTCGAGGCAGTCAACTACTAGAGATCTTGAGTCTTACTTTGTACTGAAAAAGGCTGGTGTGCTTGATTTGTTGAGACAAGCTTCTTGTGTTTGTTTAACTTCTGATATCTGGGCTGGTAATGCTAAGGAGGACTATCCGAGTGTTGTCTTTCATTTTGTCACTGATGAATGGGAGTTAGAGAAACGCATTGTTGGTATGAGGTTGATTGATTGCTCTCATTCTGGTGTTAACATTGCTGAGCGCATTATGAATGTTGTTTCTGAGCTTGGCATGAGTTCTAAGGTTTTATCTATTACATTAGACAATGCATCTGCAAATGCCACTGCTGTAGAACATATAGCTCCTTTGATTTCATCATATATTGGCTCTGCTTTGTTGCATCAACGTTGTGCATGTCATATTATCAATCTCATTGTGAAGTCTGGACTCAAACGCATTAAGCATTACATTGAGGATTTCAGGACTGCTATTTCTTTTCTTAATTCGTCTAACCAGAGAATTGCAGCTTTTAAGTCTTTTTGCTTATCTGTTGGGGCTCGTCCTCGTAAGTTTGGTTTGGACATGGATGTCAGGTGGAATGCAACTTATCTTATGCTGAAGCATCTTGTGCCTTATAAGGACACCTTTTCTGTGTTTATCCATACTCATTATCAGCCTGGTGGTCCTGCTTTGCTAACTGATAATCATTGGCATGTTGCTAAGCACATCTTGGAATTTCTTGAACTGTTCTATAAGTGTACTGTCTCACTTTCTGATGTGTATTACCCAACATTTCCTTTAGCAATGCATGCTATTATTGAGATTGCTGATCACTTGAACAAGTTTGAGAATGATAACCTGCTTAGATCTGTTGTTGTTCCAATGAAGAATAAAATTTTCAAGTATTGGGGTGAGATTCCTCTACTCTACTCTCTTGCTTTTATCTTGGACCCTAGAGCTAAACTGGCTGGTTTTAACAATGCACTTCAGTTCTTTGCTCAATTATACAACCGTGATTATTCTGCTTATCAGGCTCATGTGAAATCTGAGTTATCTACCTTGTTTTCTAAATATGAGTCTAAGTTTGCATCAATGAGAGTGCAGAGGCCACAACAGGCTGCCACTGATGGAGGTAAGCAAGTATGCTCATGGAATAGGCTCTTTGCTAGACCACCAGCCCCAACTGCAGATTCAAACCCTGTAATGTCTTCTAATATTTCTGAGTTGTCATGTTATTTAGACAGTGATACTGTTACAGTTTTTGATGATTCCTTCAATTTGCTTAATTGGTGGCAAGATCACAAAAGAACATATCCTATTCTGTCAATTATGGCTAAAGACTTGATGATTGTACCTGTTTCCACTATCTCTTCGGAGTCTGCGCTTTCTTTGTGTGGCAGGTTGATCGAGGAGCGTCGCCGAAGCCTTACAGCTGAACATGTGGAGATGCTGTCCTTGATCAAGGATTGGGAACAAGGTGATGCTCGACAACAGCACAACATCGAGAACGATGAACTTGTAGACAAGATGGCGAACATGTTCTTGGATGGAGATGGAGAAGGGCCTGCTGATGCTGGTGCAGGACCTGCTGGTGCTGGTGCGGCTGGAGGTAAGAATCTGTCCAAGTTAAATTGATCAATGAACTTCCTCATGTTGTAAATTGATCAATGAACTTCCTCATGTTGAAATAGGATGAGGAGAACAGCCGTCGACCGGAAGAGATCACTACAAGAGGAGGGGCTGTACTCTTTTTTCCTTTAGGGTTTTATCCTCATGTAGTTGATATGAGGTTTTACCTAAAGGTTTTTAACGAGGCAGCTCATTTTGTAACTACTCCTCTTTCTAAAGCTTGGTGATCTCTATTTTGAGACATGAACTTGTAATATATTAGTGTAAGACCTAAGAACTTTATGTTGCTACTTGCTTGTTAAATCTGGTAACTTATGACTTGTCATTTGTCAATCTTTGTGGAGTGTTGAATATTTGAATCTGTGAAGTCAAGTACAAGTTATGATCATGTTCATTTAATCATGTAATTTGTGAAGTTGTCTTGTGTTTGTGAAGTCAAGTACAAGTTATGTAGCTTCTAATCTGTGATGTTCATGTAATAATGTTGAATTTGTGAAATTGTGTGTGAAATTGTCTTATGCGGAACTTTGCTTGCTCTTTTTATGACTTTGTGCGTGACATATAGCTGGATTACAATTTTTTCATCAAAATGAGGCTTTATTTGTGTCATGCATTTGCCGTGCCGTGGACTGGCCCGGTCCGAAAGGCCTGTGGGTTGACGGCCCGGCCCGGTCCGTTTATACCAGGCCGTGCCGTGCTTGGGCTTGGCTACAGGCCCGTCGTGCCGGCACGGCACGGCCCGTTAGTCATCAGGGCCGTGCCGGCCCGTTAAAGAAACGGCCCGGCCCGTGACGGGCTCGGGCCGAGCCGGCCCGGCACGGCCCGTTGGCCAGGACTAACTGTGCTGCCGAACGAGGCCGAAGCGGGTCCGGTTGTTCATCCGTAGCGGCATGCCTGGAAGGAGGGTGATCGAAGCTCTGCCACAAGATGGTGCCGTTCGAGGACGGGAGGATCAGGTTCCCGTCGTTGCTCAGCGTCACGCTTGCTCCCGCGCCTCCCGTGGCGGTGACGTTGTTCTCCATGCTCCAGTAGATGCGGCCTTCATCAGGGTCTGACAAGACGATGTCAGACCTGTCCGTCACCGCGAGCGTCGCGGAGGAAGGGATGATGATTGGGTTGTCCCGGTTTGCAACCCACACAACCTCGCGCTTGGGGATGTTGTTGTACCATATGCCGATGTAGAAGCGGGTCCTTGAGTTGGTCTGGGACCGGGAGAAGAAGCCCATGGCAAAGACGCCATTGCTGGAGACGAGCTTGTCGTTGGGGAAGGTCAGTGGTTTTGCAGGTGTTAGCTGGTCATCGGAGGCGCATAGCGAAACCAAGAAGGGGAACAAGAGCAAAGCGGAAAGGGAAGCCAGACCCATTAGCTATCCCTTGAATTTGCAAAGACACAGAGGAATAGCATATACTGTTCGACTACGCTATTACTGTTAGTGACCGTTCCTTATTTGTAACAGTTGGCGGGGACGAAAGGGCCGGTGCAAGAGAATAGTAGCTTTATTTGCGTGTGTGTTGTCTACTAGTTTTTTTTCGTGTAATGGAGTGACGATGGAATCAACCGAGTGGGGAAGCATGGTTGTTGAAGCATCGAAGTTGTCTAGTTGATGTTAGTTGGAGCAAACGGGCGTCAATTTTTGACTTGGGGACTGTCTGGTCATCGATCTATTATCTTAATAGATACTACCGCGCGCGGACCATATTGTTCACATGCTACTATCTTCCCTTTTGTTTTGATTCACAATTGAATTCTACCTGCTAACGAGGTAGTTTGTGACAACATGAACCTTCTAATTAAAATTCTTTCTTACAATTGTGATTTTGTAACTATGTTGTTAAAATAATGTAAGAGAGATTATCTATTAAAGCTCACTTCTTTTAGGCAGTCAAAATTATGTATATGAAAGGAGTAAACTTGCGAAAGGGCCTGTAGCTTAGTGGTTACAAGAGCCTCAATAGCATCTCAGGTCCTCATTTGATCCCGTGAGAGCGAATTTTCTAGGATTCAACGGCATTGTGCTTTTAGTGATAAGCGTGTTACCGTCGACAGCTGTCAGACCCCATTTCTGGAATCCTCGTGTTTACCGTACCAATCCCTGGATCAGTAGTTGGTACACACATACAAAGTGTTTCATTGCACATACACGATTATATATTACATCCATAGGGTACATTACATGGTCTTATATTACAAACTAAGGGTCTGTTTGCTTGGAATCCTCCCAGGCAGGTGGCCTCCCAGGCAGCAGCGCCAGGCGTAGGATTTCCTCTGCCTGCGGCTTGGATCGCTGCCTGGCCCAGGCAGCTGCCTGCCAGGCAGCATCCAAACAGACCCTAAGAGACTAGCATACTAGCCAAGATACAACAACTACTAAGAGCAGGTAAAACACTACGAAAACTCCACAGGCAACCTTGAGCAGACCATGACCCTACTCGTCATAATCGTCTCCGGCGTAATCTTCTTCTTCTGAATGATGAAAGCAAAAGTGAGTACATAAGGTACTCAGCAAGCCCTACCCTACTCAAGGGTATCGATGCATGCATATATGGGATTATTAAGGATAAGGCTTCATGGTTCATTTCAGCGGAAATCAAACTTTACGCATGGCTTAGAAAGAAATTCAATGGATTGTAGAGAAGTTTACATAGTTTAGTTGTTTGGCCCTGGGAGAGTATGAACATTCCTGTCAGTTCCCAAGTTTTAGTTGGGTCTTCTGACCTCAATGGTCATACCAACCCGGCACACTTGCCACACTTCCGAAAACACGGGTCGACTACAACCCACTTACTCGTCAATGGAACATAGAGGTGGCTAATCAATGTGACGCACAAGAATGTGGCATATGCCGTGACAACGTCCATCCGGATGAATTTTACACTCTGCAGAGGTTGTACATCTTTTCCCACGAGCTACGCACCCGTTGCAGGCGGATACGTAACGCTTAGTCCATCTTCTCCGAGTAGTCCCACAAGTTCACCACGGAAGCACTAGGGACCCTGACACTTACTGTAAGTCTATCACATGAGTGGTCATATAATTGGCAGTAACTCCCTGCACCAACTCATGAGGCATTAACTCCCCGGGGCCCTATCTTCCGCTTGCCACTACCAGGCTCCAGGTGAAACTTACTTGCAGAAGTACCAAGAAGGTAGGGTAAGTCCTGCCCATTCAGGTTCCGTGGTTGTACGAGAATCATCTTGTATACAGTCACAAGAACTGGTCCTCATGTGGCCAAGCAAGCACCAAGTTCCACACTACGGAACATCCATACAATCATCTCTTTCACTTGTGGTCTTGCTCGCGATCCAACCCATCCCATAATCATCACCATCACCATCATCATCATCACCCTAGCTTGTTGCTACTCCCAACCCATATATTCCTCACACCACCAAACTCATTCACACATTTGTAAAGCTTATATGTGGTATGAAGGGTGTAGCAATGTAGAACCATTGCGGGGATCCTAAGCAGTTCTAGTAACAAGGCAATCATGTGCCATCATAGAAATGATGGAACCATCCTAGGGTTATCGAGGTGACAGGTAAACAAGGGTAGTTCAAGGACCATTATTTATGCCTACATACTTTGCATAAATAATACTAAGCAAGTAGGATAATAACTATTCAATCAGTAAAATAACAAGTAGTGTATAATACTAGAGCGGGCCAGTAGGTGCATTGCAAAACATTAGGATCAATCATGATCAAGGAAGGTAGAGCTTGCCTTCAAGGTTCGGATTTGAATCCTCCTCGTATCCCTCGTTCGCAGGTTCGTCCTCGTGTTGCTCGTAGTCTACACGTGACAACGCTAAAATAAATACTACGCGTAAACAAAATAAATCTAATAAAACCAAATAAGAATCAAATGAAATACAAGATCCGAGGACACGGTTGGGTGTAAGGAAATGAACAGGGATGAATGGAACAAGAATCATCGGAATCGGAGTTGAAACGGTGAAGACATGGCTATTTGAAGGTTCCAAGGACTTATTTGCAATTATAGAAAAGGTTAGGGCTTTGGTGTAAAAGGTGAGGGCCTAAAACATAATTACAGAAAAACACAAGGGTGTTTCTGTAAAAAGGCAGGACCTGAACAAAATTATTATAAAGATCAGGGGCTTATCTGTAAAAGTACAAGGCCCTGGGATTTTCTGGAGTTTAGCGGGATTGTTTTTCTATTGGAAAAGGCTAGAAAAGAGCTTCTGTGTGCAAAGGCTGGGTGGCTGTAGTGTTTTCAGTGTCGATGTGAGGCTGACATGCGGGACCATGTCGTCAGTGTGACGTCAGGGCGTGCGGTGCACAGGCTCACGGTGGACCGGGCCTGTGTGAAGCGCATGTGCCTATGGTCCACTGGACCGAGTGTACCCGTGTGCGGAGCGGAGGGCGTGCGGCGGCGGGATGACGACGCGCGGCGGAGGCACGCCGGAGTGCTCGCTGGCGGGGCTGTGGTGCTCGGAGAGAGGAGCGGTGTGCCCGTGTAGGTTGCTCGTGACGCGGCGAAGCTGCTGGGGCAGGTGCGCGCAAGCGGAGAGGGCCGGAGCTGCGGTGGCGGGCTCGCCGGATCTGGTGAGGCGGCGGCGCGACGACGAACTCGCGATGGAGAGGGGGTGGTAGTGCTTGTGCTGATGGGGCAGATGCGCGTGTGTGCGGCGAGTGCGTGCGGCAGCACGTCGTGGCCAGACGCATCGTGGACATGGACGGCGGCGAGCTAAGGCGGCGGTGAGCGGCGACGCTTGGCGTCCGCGTGTCTGCAGGCTGGGGAGCGATGTTGCGAGGGGTGCGGGAGGTTGAGGGAGCAGTGATATTCGAGATGGGACAGAAGAGCGAGGAAGAGGTGGCTTACCGGCAGCGAATCGGGTGGCGGCCGGAGTTGAAGAAGAAAAGGGGAAGTCGTCGATTGGATGGCTGAGGAGGCTGAAACTCACGATTGAGGCTGCGGCGGAGCGCGCTGGCGCGAGGCGGGGCTGAGGAAGGGTTTACATAGGGGCGCGGAACGCTACAGCAGCGGCAACGGCGGCGATGCCATGCGAGTGCGTGTGCGTGCACGCGTCCGTGCGCTAGCTTGCCTGGAGCGGAGGTCGTCGCTCCGGGACTCGGACTTTGGCTCGGTGCAGCTCGTCGTGTGCTCGTCAACGCGGAGGCAGTGGTTCGCGAGGCTGCGCTCGGTGTGAAAGCGAATGGCGGCGGGTTGACGACGAGGGCGGTGGCATGAGCTGCGGGGGCGGCGCACGCGGTGCGCGGGGCCGGCTTCGGAGGCGGTGACGCGCGGCTCGTGCGGTGGCATCGCGAGGTGGGGCAGGCGGGGACGTGGCGCTGCGGCGGGCGGTGCGCGGAGCCACGCGGCGGCGGAGGGCGGCAGCGCGTCGTCGGGGAATACGACGGCGTCCGTGCGGGCCAGGTTGGGCTGAGCTGGGTTGCAGGCTGGGCCGGGAAGGAGAGAGGTGGCGCGGCCCAGTGGAGGGAGATGAGGAGGTGGGCTGGCTGGAAGCGGCCCAACAGCGAAGAGGGGAAAGGAATTGTTTTAAACAATTTCCAAACTCGAAAATTCGAACAAATTTCAAATCAAGTCCAAATGAACTCAAATCAATTCGAATAAAATTCTTAAATTCAAATCTGAAAACTAGCAATCATGTTCTCAAGTCCGACTTTTAATTTCCTATTACAAATTCCCATTTTCCTATATTCCAAAGCTAGTATAATTGGACTTTTGTTTTCAAAAATTCTAAATTGAGTCCTAAAAATCTATGAAATTTGCGAGAGTGATTTTATTAATCGAATTCAAAATTTGGGATGTGCCAACAGCGAGGCGCCAGTGGTGACTTCGTCAATTTCGAAGATTTGCCGACCCAGTCTTCAACGATGCTCCTAGAGCTAGGGTTTGCGTATGTGTGTTTATAGAGGTGAGTGTGCGTGCGTCGTTAGTGTCTAAATTGTATTGTGTAATAAAAAAAATTAAACTTAACCCTCTCTAAAATATCTGAAATCTTTTCCTAAAATGTTTTACTGAAAGAGGAGAGTGGGGATCGAAACGATCGAGGCTGATTACCCAAAATAGGTTGTCAGAGTTTCATTAGCAACCACACGCATAAATTAGTGGCCGCCATCAAAGTAGGACCTTGCAATTGGTGGTGCAAATTTATGGTCAAGCTACGACCTCGTCTAGCGTCTGACCAGGTCTCATTTTTTTCTTCTGAGAAAAAGTCTGATTAGGTCTTCGTCGATTATATAGATGAAAGGGAGTGTATAACGTTTGGCAAGCAATTGCATCCTACATATACCAATTATAAAGCGATCTTCCAGGAACGCAATATAGCTGGACACATCGGCACGTGAGCACGCTGGTACGATGCAGCTTTGACGCTTGCCTAACCATGTAGTTTTAACATATGTTAACCTGGCACCTGTGGGCACCATTGATGTGACACCAAGCTGCTCTATTGGCTAGTTTCAAATTAAGTTGTTTTCCATGTTTAAAATATAGCTCAATGACATGTGGTATTTTTCCTTAAAATATATGTATGCTCCTAGAGATAGCGTGTGTATGTATATATTTTTTGTGCGTGTATGTGAGTGCTTTTGTATTGTGTTTCATATAAAAAATGTGTTTTTGCTCGATGCGAACGGTGACTGATGGATTTGTACTGGCAAATAAAAAGAAGGACTACTAATTAGGCTGCAAATGTTGTAGCACAAGTATCCACCAACGTAGAGGTCAATCATCGTACAATTGAGTTTGTGCTCAGGTTTTTCCTACCGAGAAAAGGACATGGCATCAAAAAAACTTATCAGCAATTCTTTGTTGGCTGATCCTTTGTGACGCTCGCATTGTTTAGTAGTAACAGAGTAAAGTATACAACAACTACTTCTAGTTCAATTGTCATAGTACATTGGATGAAAAGCTGCGGCTTTTTAGACCGCCGTTACAGGGAAAAGCTGCAGCCGAATCAGAGATCGAACTGTTCAAAAAAGTGCGGAGAGGACATTCGTTTTGAACAGGTCTCCGTATCCAGAGTTTGTTTACTCTGTTTTTCTGTACTAGATTTAGGGATGAAGTTGGTGGAAGCGTTAGTAGGGGTCCTTCTTAACAGGGCTGCTTACTAGTCTCTTTTTATTTTTTGGTGAGAAACAACTATTGGTGACTACGGAATGGGATAATGGTGGAGACTAGTAAGTGCCCAAAGGCCAAGGCCGCTTTCGTGTTACAGCCCAACGTGGATTGGGAGGCAGCAGAATGGGCTAATAGCCTAATAATAGAGAAAAGTTCTATTTGACTTCCTCAACTATTAGAGGTAGCGTAATTTACACCTTGAACTACAAAACCGGGTAACCAGTACCTTCAACTCATCACCTCGGTGCAATTCACCTCCCTGAGCGGTTTTGACAGCGGTTTTGTCCTACGTGGCTATGTGGGGCCCACATGTCAGGCGACACGTCATCACATCTCTCCCTCTCGCCATTTTCTCTCTCTTCCTCCTCCTGCTGGTTCAAAGGGGCATTTTGTCGATCCAAATCCTGCACGGCCTCACGCCCCCGGTCGCGCCGCTGTCGCCCTGCCGCTGCCACCCGACGCTCCCTCCGGCCAGTCGACCTCTCCGACCTTCGTTTCCTCAAACGTCGCCATCGAGACGCGCATGTTGGAGGATTGCTTGCGCTCGGTGCCCGCGCTGACCTCCATCTCCGTCGAGCTCAAGCGCACCACCCGATTTGTTGTGTTCGTCATCGCGGACCTCTTCGGCACCGACTCATTTGACGCGGCGGGGGCAAGGGTGGTGCGGAAGTACCTCATCTGGCGGACTAACCTCCATGTGCTCACGCTGCTCCTCCACCTCGCGGAGCTTGACGCGTCCTTGACCGGCGGAGCCACTGCGGCTGCCCGGGGCCGACATCCTGATGCCACTCCATGGCGCAAAAGTACCGCGACACAGCGATGATGCCGCCGCTGCTTATGGACGTGGAACGCTCGGGGGTGACGCCGCCACTGAAGCAGGACATGGACGACTGCAGGCGCTCGCGCAAGCCGTCGAAGTAGCCGAGCACGAGCTCCTCGATGTGGTGTCGGAGCTTTAGGCCGGCACCACCTCTGACAACACGCTGTCGTGCCGCCGGCTGCATCCTCGCCTCCGAACTGCCGCACGCGTTGGGTGGTGATGAAAGGCGTCGCGAGGCAGCGGGGTGCGGGGCAAGGGGCTGCGTCGGGCGACGGAGACGGGGATGCGACGGCGCGGCTAGGGGCGCGGCGTCGCGTCGGGTGGCGGCGACCCGTGGGTCGCGGAGTCGCATCAGGTGGCGGGGAAAGGCGGCGTGAGGCCGCGCGGGGGCACTGCCGGGGGTGCGGCGGCGCGGCATGTGGCGGAGGAAAGAAGGGAAGAGAGAGAAAAAAAAAAGAAAAAGAAAAAATAATAGTGACGTGGCACCTGATATGTGGGACCCACTCGCCACGTAGGACAAAACCGCTCTCAATACCGCCCAGGGAGGTGAATTGCACCTACCCCTATAGTTAGAGGACTTTGGTTACCTAATTTTGTAATTTAAGGTGTAGATTGCGCTACCCTGTAGTTGAGGGAGGCGAAAAGTACTTTTCTCCTAGTAATATGCGTTCGTGTTTATGGGCTGTAGACTCGAGAGAAGTCCAAGGCCCAATAGATTGGCGGCTCGGGCGCTCGGCGTCGCGCTGCCGGCGTCCGCCCCGCCGACGAGGATCCGTGGCGGAGGCGGCGGTTGGCTGAGGCGGAAGCTGCGGGTCGATGTGGAGGAGCCGTAGCTGCTGCGCCTCTGGCTGGGAAAGTAAGTGAATCACGAGACGCTGCCCTTCTTCTGCTCGATGTACGGCTCGCCGTCCCTTACGCCAATCTCTCGCCGCGGCCGTTCGACGTCTGGGCCGCCAACTCGCCGTGGTCGTCGTCGTAGATACCAGCCAGATACTGCTAAGTGTTTTCTTTCTTGTTTAGCGTAGATGATTTAAGAGGAAGCGTAGCGTAGGGGATTGGCAACCAATTTGTTTATATATCTTCTTCACGGTTCTAGAGGAAACATCTTGGGCACCCACTTAGGATGGAGAATAAAATGCAGAGGAAGCTCTGCCATTCATTTAAGTAGAGGCTTGGCTAAGTTTTACACGCAGTTAAAGCTGATATCAGCATCTAATATGATTTTTCTTTTTAGAAAATTTGACACCAGTAACCAGCACTGCAATGGTCAGTTAAGTGACAAATGCTGTAACTTACTCTGAACATGCTATAATTTCTTCATCTTAACTTTAGATGTTTGGTTCTAGTCTTTGGTGATAGCCAAACAATGACAAAGTATAAGTATGCTAGTAGCTTTATATAGAAAAATATGCTGATTCAGAGTAATCTCAGATCAGTTGAGGAATTTTCATAACATATAATGCAAATAAGATACCGTGGTGAACTCAAAACCTGCTATGCCTTTCTCATTTGGTATTTTCGCAACTTCATGTGAACTGAAATTATTTATGAGACTTGTCCCTGTAACTCTCAATCCAATTCACTGTATATTGTTTGTAGTTTTTCCACAATCTGTAAACTCCAATTCAGTTTTTTCCATAGAGTAAGCTCACAGAAAACCTTCTTGAAGACTGTCAGTTCACATAAATTACAATATAACCACCTATGCTGAGATTCACTTGTCCCTACGCAGTTGATTAAAGACTTCGAAATTTACACTTCATAGTTGCTGTTGATTATCTAACGCCCCTCTAGTGTTGTAATGCTCGAGGCATTCAGAGAACTTTCCATGTTTCTCCTCAATTCTTCAACTTCGTTATTCCTTGTTGTAAAATATATAGGCTCCTTTGGTGCTGGAAGCAATGTAGTTTCGTTCTCTAACATAAACACAACTGATGTCATGAGCGGTCGCATATTCGGGTTGTCTTGAACACACAAAAGTCCAACATGAATGCACCTCAAAACTTCATGGAGTGGACAATTCTCAATAAATGATTGGTCCACCAGTTCCGTTGCGTTTCCATCTTCCCATAATCTCCATGTCTGAGAAAATGTAACCATGTCAAATTAATATAGTTTCATGTAGGCTATCAAAGACTTAATTATTCCACAATACTTACATAAGCTATAAGGTTTGGGAAGTCTATTATGAACTTTTGTGAGATGACCCTCAAACCACTTACAATCTCCAAGAGAAGAACACCAAAGCTATAGGTGTCTGATTTGACAGAAAAGGCTCCATTCATCACATATTCTGGAGACATGTAACCACTGCTTAAACAGTTTCAGCAGCAGGGGAAGCAAAATTCGTGTTAGATTTAAGTATATTGGTTGCATTATTAATCATTGATCAGCAGATGAATTACTCACTATGTCCCAACAACTCGGGTGGTGTTTGCTAGTTGCTGGTTTGCACCAAAGATTCTCGCCATACCAAAATCTGATATTTTGGGGCTCATTTCTGTGTCCAATAATATGTTACTTGGTTTAAGATCTCTATGAATTATTGTTAATCTTGAATCTTGGTGGAGATATAGAAGCCCTCTTGCTACCCCTTTGATTATTTTGAATCGTGCCGACCAATCAAGCACATGTTTTCTTGAATCATCTATCCATAAGATTAGGATGGGAAAAATATATATTGTTAGTTACCTTGAGTATCCATTTCGTCAGTGTAAAATTTTCAACATGTATCCAGAGTTCCAGAGTCAGTGCATACCAAAAATGTAGGAATCCAAGCTTTTGTTAGGCAAGTATTCGTAGATCAGCAACTTCTCATCTTCATGAATGCAGCAACCAAGTAGTCTAACTAGATTCCTGTGCTGTAATTTGACAAGTAGAACCACTTCATTTCTGAATTCATCGATACCCTGTCCAGAATCTTGACTAAGTCTTTTGACAGCAACTTCCTGACCACCTTCCAACTTTCCCTGCATGATTGCATCTCTGAATTGGAAAATGATAGAAGCCAAAATTCTTTCTTTGCTTTACCTTTTCTTTCAGTACATAGTATCCTATAGTTGTATAAGTGTTAAATGTGTTACCTTGTAAACTTTGCCAAAACCTCCTCTTCCAAGCATATTGGAGTCAGAGAAATTATCTGTTGCATCAACAATATCGCCGTATCTGACAAATGGAAACTCAACATTTTTGCCTCCAAGTTCATTGGGGGTGTTCAAGTACCGCAGCATCATTTTTTTCCAATTCTCCTTGTCTCTCCATTTCTCTGCTAGTTGGTCCATCGATACCTTTTACTTAAAACTGTCACTATGAAAAATTGCATATTGACAAGACTCTTAATATTCTACCTCTGAATTTGCATATCCAGACAAGGGCTATGCATGTTGGTAGTAGCAAGCATGCCATAACAGGGAGTACAATCTTTACTAGATTGGCCTTCTTTTGAACTGCCAAGTGAAACTCGTCAGAATTTACTTCATCAAGCATTACTTGCAAGAGTATGGATTTAGTTACTCGCATAATGCATGCAGTACTGAGATTAAGCTGGAGCTAGTGCAGTTTTTTCCCCCTTTTTTTTTTAATAATGCAGGCTCTTCATTAAATAAAGTAGAGAAGAGTTTACAACATATTCCCTTCGCTCACGAAAATATATTCTCAGTTTAAATCAAGGAGCGATTTATTTGATATTTCAGCGTCTAAAACATCAAATTAAACTGACTGGAGTGCTGTTAGGAGAGACAAAAGAAGAACAAAAGGAGCAGGGGCTTGAAGCCTTATTGTGGGCTTGTTGAGTTGTGGACTTGTATATAATATTCCAGATCTTCTGTGTAGGAAAGGTAACAGGCTTCTAATTGATGGCACCAAGACAGGTATGCCTTCTGCCGTTTGATTTTATTTCCAGATCTGCTGCTACTGTGTTGAGAACTTCTCTGCTTGATTTTATCATGGTATTAGTGTTGGTCTCTTTTATTAATGATGTGATCTTTGTCTGATATTATTGACCAGAAAATAAGGCATCATATTACACTGCGTCATCTCGTATCATGGATAAAAGTTTAGCATTTTTCTTGTGTTATAGCAATGCTCGTTTGTAAAATATGGATAGATCGTTAATTGAGGCTTTTCATTTCATTCTGGTGATACGTAAAGGAAATGGAACCAATAATGGTAAAAGAAATAGTACTGATGATCACTCAGTTTAATCTGGGCTATAAGGTTTCTATTCATCAAATCAGATTAGTGGGAAAAAATGTGTTCACTGCACAGTTCCCACTTCCCATTCTTGGTTGCTAGATGAATGTGTCTATCAAGATTAGAGAAAACAGAAAACTGATTGTCGAATCAGAAAAGCTAAGAAGTGCATGACATGGTGCATACCAGGAGAAAGGTCGGCAAGCCTGAGGTACAGCTTCTCGCCATAGTTGGTGCTTTTCCATGTGTCAACAAGCTCCCCTGTCCAGACCAAGCACCTTGACTGGTCTCCCACGGTGCCCGTGCTGCTCAGGTTGGCGTAAGCATAAGCCGTGCACGAGCAGTTGCGGCTGCACTCCGCCGCGCACTCCGCCGCGCACTGCTCAAAGCTTCTGTTCCGGAGGAGCACGAAGTTGTCGGGAACCCTCATTCCAGGCAAGGCCACGAAATGGTTTCCCTTGCCGCACTGCAGCTCTTCCGTTCTCCGGCACCCTTTCGAGGAGTTGGCACCTATGGGCTCAAACCCCTCGAGGCACTGGCACGCCGGCTGATCATCGGTGAAGTCACAGTAGCCGTTCGGGCCGCAGGAATCATAGAGGCCGTACCTGCCTTTGGGGCGCTCGGAGATGACTGCCCACGACGACGAGTTGCTGTTCCAGCTCAGGAGCTTCATTGTGCCAGTGTGGTCGAGATTGATCAGCGTGTACGGCGAGCCGTCGGAGACCGTGAACACGAGGTAGAACTCGTCTCCGGTGTTCACGATGGTCTGGTACACGATTGAGCTGGAGCCGCTCGCGTACATGCCGCCGGACACGGACACGCCGTTCCAGACGCTGATGCGGCAGTACGGCGTGGCCCCGTGCCAAATGACGAGCTGGAGGTTGGATAAAGGGTCAAGGCCGAACGAGAACTCGCCGGAGGACGGGTCATCCGAGCCTCTCCAAGCAATGAGGCGTCCCGCGACGCGAGACCGGTGGATGAGCAAGAGCCTCATGCCAGGGAGGATGGTGTCTGTGGGGTGATCAAAGCTCTGCCAGATGATCGTGCCATTCGGCGACCGGAGAACAAAGTTTCCGGTGTCAAGAAGCGTCGCTGTGGCGCCGCTGGAGCCTGCGACTGCGACGTTGTTCAGGGCCGCCCAGAGAGTGCGGCCATCGGAATCCGACAGAACAAGGTCAGAGCTATTGCTGATGGCGAGGGTTGGGGAAGAAGCTCTGGTGGCTGGGCTGTCACGGTTGGCGACCCACACAATGGTGCGGCTGGAATCAGAGTCGGAGAGGTTATGGAACCAGATTCCGATGTATAGGCTCGTGTTGGAGCTGGCCGGCGAGAAGAAACCCAGAGCAAAGACGCCATGCGAGGAGACCAGTATGTCGCCTGGGGAGAGTGGCCTTTCATTTGTCAGCTGGTCCTCGGATTTGCAGGAACAAATCAGGAGCAGGAAGATGAAAACAGGGAAGTAGACCATATCTGTTAGGCCTTCTTTGTTCATGTGTGTCGAGTCACACGAGCGACGAACTTAGCATCAAGATATAGGCCAGTTAACAAGAAGGTGACAAAACAAACGAAATTTCGCACGTTGCCTCCGTGTAATTTCGCACGGCGACCTTGATCAGATTCATCTACTCCGAGTTGAATTTAACCAAGCACATCAGAAGCTTTTGATGCTACGTGGCATGCCGGAGATGATCTACGGTTTTCTGTTCATGATTTATGTTTCATTTGATTAGTCCACATTCTGACTTAACGGATTGAGACAGAAAGGAGCCAAGGAGGAAGGACCTCGACCAAAACATGAAGAGTAAATAACACACTGACTACGTGGCACTACTCCGCGTCATCAACTACGCTGCACGTGCAAAGAAAATTTGCTGCTTACTGTTACCTAAATTAATCCTGAACGGCTCACCTATTTCCCTGACTACCAGTTTGGATACAAACAATGTATTAGTATCTTTATTTAAAGTTGCGGCAGCTCCCGTTCCAAAACCGAGGGCGGAGCTTCATGTAAACCACCCTGTTTCTCTTGTGACATTTCTATGTCATATAATAGATATGAAGCTAATGGATCATAGTGTAAGTTAGCTAAGAAATAAAGCTTAATTTGCTTGTTATTTAGGGCTGGGCCCCTCTCGAATTTACTAAGCTCCGCCACTGTCCAAAACATCATTATAACAACTTAGAACAACCAGCACCCTGCTAGCGCCGTCAGGCTCGCCCCATTAACAAAGTTCTCCAAATTTTCTCTCATGTATTCTTCTTTGTGAAAAAGGTACGTACATACATACAGATCCATCATGGCTCGATAAATGCAACCATGACATGCTAAAGCTAGTGCCAACAGATATAAAGCGGGAAATGAAAAATCATTATTCAGTATTCACTAACTAGCTAGTCCAAGTCCATATAATCCCCATCTTCATCTCCTGTACTTGATTGATTATCATGTTGCATTGGGGCGTACGCAATATCATCCGTCAGCTGGATTCCAGACCGCTTCTTGCGAGGGTTCTCGAGCAAGAATTTCCTTGGCCGTTTCAAGCCTCCTTTCACACCTGCGCTCACTCAGTAGAATGTTGAGTGGAAAAGAACAGATACGAAAACAACCTATTAATTTAGACTTGTGTACTAACCTGGCGCGGTACTGAAATATTTGGGGATCCTACTTTGCGTGTAGGATAGAGCAATTCCGTGTGTTCTTTCTGCACGAAACACGCCCACGTCTCGTAGCTTCTTGTTCCTCATGTCGACGGCGAGAACCCACGCCCTTTTGTCCCACGGATCGACCTTGGCCATGAAGTAAACGATATCATCGTCGTCCAAGCTGAGTGTGGGGTGAGTGAGGTGGAGTCCCTCCAAGTTTTTTCGTGATGTGCCGTTGCCAACATCATCTTTTAGCTCAGGCAGTAACTCCAAATGCAACGTGTTACTGTCCACTAAGACATCACGTATCTGAAGCGCGAAGTCCATGGACCATTCCTCCTCTTGTGAAGAAGCAGCCGTCCTGCTCCACATGGTTGCCTTCCAGCCACTGGAGACGAAGGCGCCGGAAAGGTCGACGACCTTGATGCGACCCTTGACGACAGCGATGTCCCGAGCGATCACTGGGTCGAGATGGAGCTTCATGTTGTGCCTGAGTGACAGAGGGAATGGAAGGTAATTCAGATGGGTGCTGTAAAGTACATCGCAAACAAGGATGCCCCGCCAGGGGTCAACAAAACCCATTAAACCTCCTTCTCCGAGCATGATCACCTTGGACGCAGAATGGCGAAATTCGCTGCGTCGGTGCTGTTGGTCAAGTGAGACTGTTCTGTGGCTCCAATGTTCAGCCTTGGAGTTGGATATGTGGAGCTCGAACTGCCATGGAAATTCCGAGGGATTGAGACCGACGACGTGGTACTGGTCATCGTCTGGGCTGCTGTCATCGTTGCGGTGGTGAAGAATGCCGACGTTATGGAACAATTCGGAGTGATGGCACCGGCACACGAGACGATTTAACGACGGTCTCTTCTCCCCGCCGCCGGCCTTGTAGATGAAGATGTCTCTGTTCCCATGGTCGAAGCAGGACCCAGAACTGGTCAGTCCGAGGGATAGGACGACGACGTCGGCCTCCGCGGCGATGATCTTGGGTTCCGTGGCTATCTCGGTGACGCGAGACGGTTCCGGGCACCAGACGCAGAAGTACGAGACGGCCGGAGGAGGCGCGGTGCAGAAGGTCACCTGGATCTCCGCGCCGTTGCTCGTCCGGCCAAAGGCGGTTGTAGCGTTGCGGCGGTCGGCGATGTAAGCCTTGATGTCGAGCATGGCCCAGGTCACGGGAGCACTAGCCTTGGCTGGGGGCTGGTGGTCGTGAGCGGGCGGACGCAGGGAGGCGTCTGAGAAGTTCTTGAAGATGGCCATGGATCGATTCCCTTCTTCCTCCCTGTCCTGCGGCGCATGCTTCGATATAAGTTGAGTTGAACAGAGACCGGAACAGAGTCGGCAACGGAAGTCGGGAGAACAGATCGGAACTGATTGCACCGATTTTGGAGAGTTATGGGCCTAGTTGCTGGGCTACCTCAAGCTTTATTAGCCGGCCTGGTCAAGCCCATAGCGGCAATCATAATTTGAGACTTTTTAAGCCTGCGCTAGCCCAACTCCAAATCTGGAGACAGTATCAAATAAAGTTCATTTTATTATATCAAGGAATTCCCTAAAAAATGAAGAACTCTTGAACTATTGATGTCTGTTAAGATAAACATCTGAAGTGAACAATCTAAATAATCCTTTGGATTGGTTTTTGTCATCGCGGCGATTATGTGGCAGACTAGCACGTGACACGGCTTTAACTATGTGGGCGGTGACATGTCTTTAACTGAGTAAAGAAATATGCAATGAACTCTAAAATCATGACTGGACCATAAGGTTGAATACCATACTTTGTTTTCTAATGTTGAAGGAAATTGCTCAAAAATATAGGAAAACATATTCTGAATAGCAATTAATTTTTTTTTCTATCCTTTCTCTATAAATTTTAACTAGGAAACATTTTTTTTACTACTTGTTATGAAGTTAGTGCCATATCAATTGGCCAACTAACTGTTATGGTGGCAAAACAGCCCTCAAAACCACTGTAGGGGACGTTTAGACGATATTGATAGTTATTAGTTGAGTATATGGTTTTATACTTCATGGGTTTAGACAAACCTCAATAGTTCAGGGGTTAAGTAGACTTATATTCCGAACAAGAAAATGAGCTCTTTTTTTTTGTAGATTTTGTTTTCTCAAAACATATTATAAATGAGATTCTCACATACAGGTACAAGCACCCACTCCTATAAACACACACATACTACCTTTTTGAAAAGTTACACAAAATACTGGGCCAACAAATCTTGTAATTCGTAATTCATTACAGGAGTCTCCCTGGTGCGGTACTGAAATATTTGGAGACTCTACTATGCATGTAGGATAATGTAATGCCATGAACTCTTTCTGCATGGAACACACCCACATCTTGTAGCTTGGTGTTCCTCGAATCCATAGCAAGTACCCACGCTCTTTCGTCCCATGGATCAATCTTGGCCATGAAGTAAACAACATCATCATCGTTCAAGCTCAGTGTGGGGTGAGCAATGTGGAGCCCCTCCAAGGTGCGTCGAGCTGTGCTGCCATCATTATCCTGTAGCTTATTAGGCAGCAACTCGAAATGCTTCATGCTATCGTCGACCACAATGTCACGCAACAAAAGCTTGCAGTCCCTGTGCCAACGCTCCTCCTCCGACAGAGAAGTAGCCGTCCTGCTCCATACGGAAGCCGTCCAGCTTCCGGAGACGCAGCCGAAAAACAGTCGACGACCTTGAGCTGGCCATTGACAACAGCAATGTCCCGAGCAACGACAGGCTCGAGATGGAGCTTCTTGTTGCTCCTGAGATGCCGCGGAAACGGGATGTAATGCGGCGAAGATTTGCAGTCAAGAACATCACAGACTAAGATACCCCGCCAGGGGTCAACGAAGCCGATCAAACCCACTTGTCCGAGCGCAATCACCTTGGACGCGGAATGGCGAAATTGGCTGTGCCGGTGTTGTCGATCAAGTAAAATAGGTCTGTTGCTCCAGGTTTCTGTCTTGGAGTCGAAAACGTGGAGGGTGAAATGCCAAGGCACCAGCGTGGGACGGAGCGTGACAACGTAGTACTCGTCGTCGTTGGGGTGCGGGAGAAGGCCGACGTTGAAGAACAAGCACTGACCATCGCGCTTAAGCAGGCGCAGTGACGGTCCCTTCCCGCCGTCGCCGGCGTGGTAGACGAAGATGTCGTTGCTCAACGGGTGGAGGCTCGGGATCCCGGAGCCGCGTGGAACTGAGAGAAGGACAAGGTACGCCTCCGCGGCGATGATCCTTGGCTCCATGGAGATTTTGGAGGGGCGCGGCTCGTCCGGGCACCAGACGCAGAAGTAGGAGACGGCCGGCGGTGGCGCCGTGCAGAAGGTCACCTGGATCCTGACGTCGTTGCTCATCCGGCCGTACGTGGTCGTGGCGTTGCGGCGGTCGGCGATGTAGGCGGTAACGTCGATACTGGCCCAGCTCAGGGACGCGCCTGCGTCGTCGTGAGACTGGTGTTCGTGAGCAGGTGGACACATGGAAGCGTCCAAGAAATTCTTGAACCTCACCATGGATGTGATCTTGTCTCGTCGTCTCCCTCCTCCGTACTCTGTCGGGCGTCATAATCGGAGACGAGAATCGGATCTGGGACCGGAACGGATTGTGCCTGGTGGAGGAATAGGATCTGGGACAGGAACCAACGCAGGCAGTCCTACTCGCCGAAGGAAAAGGATCGTCAGTTCCTTCCGGCTCAACAGTCAACGTGTCATGTTCAAAGCGTTGCTGTACGCCTGTACCCCTGTAGTACCATACGGTGGCCGACTCCCGGAATGACTCAATTTTCGAAGAAACGTTCCCGAAAGGGTACGTACTGGTCAAATCGGCCACTCCATATGTTTCAGCGGTTTTCAGGAGTAGTATTGTGATAACCAACACCTTGCATGGTCATCAGGGTGGTGTTACAGTCAGTCTCATCAGACTGCTGCGACATTATAAAGTTGGAAAGCTAAACATGCCGTGGCGTGCTCGTTTGGCCAAGGAATTACGTGCAACAATTTATGACGCAACTTAATGCAGAGATGTGACTCTTCACTCTTGTATACTTAGTGCTAAATGTGAAACCAATGAGGCAGCGAGGTTTCTTCTGCTAGGACCAGAAACACAACCGTTTGTTATGGCGGCAACAACCAGCAGATTTCACAACCTTCACGCTCTGATCTTCTCCGTGCTGATCCTTTTAATCCGAGCATCGGCTGCCGGAATTGTAACTGACACACTCAGCAGCGCCGGCAACATCACGGACGGCGAGACACTGGTCTCGTCTGGCGGCACCTTCACGTTGGGGTTCTTCTCCCCGACGGGGGCGCCAACCAAGAGATACCTCGGCATATGGTTCACCGTGTCCCCGGACGCGGTCTGCTGGGTGGCCAACCGCGATGCCCCGCTCAACACCACCACCGGCGTGTTGGCGATCAGCAGCGCGGGGATCCTGCGCCTCCTCGACGGCTCCGGCCACACCGCGTGGTCGTCGAACACGACCGGCGCCGCTGCTCCTGCGGTGGCGCGGCTACTCGAGTCCGGCAACCTCGTCGTGGTAGGCGACCCGAGCAGCGGCGCGGTCCTGTGGCAATCGTTCGACCACCCGTCCAACACCTTGCTCGCCGGGATGAGGCTCGGCAAGGATCCGCAGACCGGCGCCGAGTGGTCGCTCACGTCGTGGCGCGAGCCCAACGACCCGACGCCGGGGGACTACCGCCGGGTGCTGCAAACCCGGGGCCTGCCGGAAGGCGTGTCATGGAGCGGCGGCGCCAAGAAGTACCGCACGGGTCCCTGGAACGGGCTGCGGTTCAGCGGCGTCCCGGAGACGGCGTCCTACTCCCAGCTGATCACCATACAAGTGGTCATCCGCGCCAACGAGGTCGCCTTCTCCTTCAACGTCACGGCCGACGCGCCCTTTTCCCGCCTCGTGCTGAACGAAGCCGGCGTGTTGGAGCGGATGGCGTGGGACCCGGCCAGCCGGGCGTGGAACGTCTTCTCGCGGGCGCCGAGGGACTTGTGCGACAGCTACGCCATGTGCGGCGCGTTCGGGCTGTGCAGCCTGAGCACGACGACCACGCAGTACTGCAGCTGCGTCCACGGGTTCAGCCCCGCGTCGCCGTCGCAGTGGTCCATGATGGATGCCTCTGCCGGGTGCCGGAGGGACGTGGCGCTTGAGTGCGACGGCAACGGGACGACGACGGACGGGTTCTTGCTTGTTCCCGGCGTGAAGCTTCCCGACACGGACAACGCGACGGTGGACATGACCGCGACTCTGGAGCAGTGCAGGGCGATGTGCCTCGCCAACTGTTCGTGCGCGGCTTACGCCGCCGCAGACATCCGAGGAGGTGGCGGTGGAAGTGGCTGCGTCATGTGGACAGATGACATCGTTGACGTCCGGTATGTAGACGGAGAGCAGGATCTCTATCTGAGGTTGGCAAAGTCTGAATTAGGTGAGCACAACAAAAGAAACTATCCAGTTATGAATTCGCATCGGTTTCACCATCTTATCTAGTGGCTTTAGCTTCGGTTTCACCATCTTCTCTAGTGGATTTGGCTCTTTATCTAAAACAATCTTATGGAGGATTTCACTTCAATTGATGTTTCATGTGATATATTTCTGCAGCCAAAAGGAAGAGGAACGTGATAAAAATCTTGTTTCCAGTCATTGGATGTCTGCTTGCACTCACCGGGATGTTCCTTGTTTGGTTATGGTTCAGGCTTAGAGGTAAAGGAACTAGATCCTATTCAGAAGCCAGAATAGAATTATTGTATCAGTACTGTTAACAGTGGCGGACCCAGGAATTTTTCTTTGGTAGGGCGGACGATTAAGGAAAGCTTAACTATGAAAAAAAACGAAGTGCATATACGCACTACATGCACATAAAAATAGCATAAAAATAAACCATTCATGACAAACAAATGGAATAGACAAAGATTAAGACAGTGCATCATATGTGATGAGTAAAAAACACTTCTAGATCAAATATTTCAAGAAAAGAACTAGAGACATATCATTGTAAAATACTAACTGCTACTAGGCATTTCTTGGTTTCTTGGTCTTCTAGCTTTAGGTGGCTTCGGCAATTCCATTCTCCGCTTTTTCATAGCTTGAAACCTCTTCTTAACTTTATCGAAGTCAATATCTCTAAAAATCTCCTTCTCAATGTAGCATAATGCCAAGTCATTGAGCCACTCATCAGACATCCTATTGCGCAAATCAGTTTTGATTATTTTCATAGCAGAGAAGGCTCTTTCAACTGATGCGGTGGCCACTGGAAGGAGCAATGCTACCTCGATGAGACGATAGACCAATGGAAAACCAATGGGAATTGGGGACACAAGGCCCAGGCTGGACGCCCTTATTTCGTGGCCCAACAGCCCAAAAGCAATCCACAGGCAGCCCATTATCTATTTTCTTCTACCTCAAGCAGCCAAGCTCCAAAGAAACACAGCCGCCGGCCATGATTCTGCTCGCCGAGTCGCCGGAACAGGGGGTATAAGGGGGTTCCTCGCCGCCGGCTAGGTAGGGCGGCCGCCCCACCATGCCCTACTGGTGGGTCCGCCACTGACTGTTAAAGTTTTAACAAAGGATAGTGATGTTCAGGCAAACGAGCGCGTCAGAACTGGGTGACGAAAATCTAGAGCTTGAATTAGTTAGCTTTGGGGATATCGTTGCTGCAACTAACAATTTCTCCGAGGACAACATGCTCGGAAGAGGAGGATTCGGGAAGGTTTATAAGGTAATCAGAGCATTATCTTTTGAAACAAAGTATACGAAGGTTATGACAACGCTTAGAATGCTGAGTCATGCAGGGTATCCTCGACAGTAATCGAATAGTTGCAATCAAAAGGCTCGGTCAGGGTTCTGAACAAGGTGCAGACGAATTCAGGAATGAAGTTGTCATGATTGCCAATTTGCAGCACAGGAACCTAGTTAGACTTCTTGGTTGTTGCATTCAAGGAGATGAGAAGTTGCTGATCTATGAATATTTACCTAATAAAAGTTTGGATTCCTTCATTTTTGGTATGTGGACTTATCTTTGCTCCATAATGAAACGGCTGACATTAGTTATCACTTGAATTTCTTTACAGACTAATTATGACGGTATATAAACCACTGCAGATGCTAAGAACAAATATGTCCTTGATTGGCATACAAGATTCAAAATAGTAAAAGGAATATCTAGAGGACTTCTTTATCTCCACCAGGATTCAAGGTTGACAATAATTCACAGAGATCTCAAACCGAGTAACATATTGTTGGATGCCGATATGAGTCCCAAGATTTCAGATTTCGGTATGGCAAGAATCTTTGGTGGTAACCAACAAGAAGGAAATACCAATCGAGTTGTTGGGACCTAGTGAGTAAGCCATGCATATATCGATTTTCATTTCCTTATTCAAATTGCTCGTATGCTAACGATTTTCATGCAGTGGTTACATGTCTCCGGAATATGCGATGGATGGCGTCTTTTCTGTCAAGTCCGATACATATAGCTTTGGTGTCGTACTCTTGGAGATTGTAAGTGGTTTAAAGATGAGCCTAACTCACTTCGAGGGATTTCCTAACCTATTAGCTTATGTAAGTATGGTGGGTTTTTTTGCATTTTTTTGAAGAGTTTTTTTTTTTGCATTTTTCACAATTCAATAAACACTTTCCTGGTATTTTACGAAACTGATTCCATTAGTTGATTCAGGCGTGGAGCTTATGGCGAGATGATAAGGCAATGGATCTGGTTGACTCATCCTTTGTTGAGACTTGTTCACCAGCTGAAGCTCTCCGGTGCATCCACATAGGACTGTTGTGTGTGCAAGACAATCCAAATAACAGGCCGCTAATGTCATCGGTGGTGTTCATGTTGGAGAACGAAACCACATCACTTTCAGTCCCAATACAGCCCGTGTATTTCTCTCAAAGGTATCCGGAACACCAAGGAGCTGGAGAAAATACTACCAACTCTGTGAATAACATGAGTCTCACGGTATTAGAGGGAAGGTAGCTGGTTCTGCTATGTATATTGTGTGTATATGCATGTATAAATCACATTTTGGCACACGTGTATACCTCATACGTGTCCCAATTTATGATGCTACTTACCGTAGAGATGTGGCTCTTGTAGTCCCATCGAGTTAGTGCTAAATGTAAACCAATGTGTAGACCATATACAACACTTCTCTTATATGGCACTGTCGCATGTGCCTGGTGAGACGCGAGGTATCTTCAGCAAGGACCACACAACACATTGCTTTTCCTGGGGATAGCGCAATGTCTGTGTTATATTATCAGTTCGGCAATATTTATCACCGTTCGGCAGAGGATTTTGTTCCCACTTTGTTGGCATCCTTTCCAAGCTCGACTTTGTCTGCTAGCGCCGTCCTGATCACCAAACATTTGTTTACCGGCGAGCATCTCAATCGTGTTCCATGTATTTACAAGCAACGACGGCACTCCAGCGACGATCGAAGCAGCAGAGACACCGGGCGACGACATGGCGGACAGCAGCGCGCTCCCCGTGATGGACCTGGCGCCTTTCTTCGCTGGGGACGATGAGGGCGGCGTCGCCCGCCCCACCGAGGCCGTGCGTGAGGCGTGCCGTTCGCACGGGTTCTTCCATGCCGTCAACCACGGCGTTCCGCCCGAGCTGATGTCGCGCGCGCTCGAGCTTTCGGCGGCGTTCTTCGCGCTGCCGGACGAGGAGAAGGCGAAAGCCCAGCCGGCTGAGGGTTCCAAAGCGCCGCTCCCGGCGGGCTACACGCGGCCGCCGGCGCACTCGGCGGACAAGAACGAGTACGTGATGATGTTTGACCCCAAGCTCGGGTTCAACGTGTACCCTACCGAGCCTGCCGGGTTCAGGTCAGTTCAGTGCAATTTTTTGTTCCTGATTGAGATCACATCAGAGTATTGTTCAGCTTAGGATTACTATTTATTTTTGTTGATGACACCGTAAGCTTCGAGAAATTAAGACTGATACATCAGCACACATTTTCAGAGAGGCAGTGGACGAGTGCTTTGCCAGGCTCACCCAGCTGGGGCTGCTCGTCCAGGAGATCCTGAACGAGTACATGGGCCTTCCTCCGGGTTTCCTCAAGAGCTACAACAGCGACCGCGGCTTCGACATCATGGTGGCGCTGCGCTACTTCCCGGCGACGGAGGAGGAGAGCAACGGCCTCAGCGAGCACGAGGATGGCAACTTCGTCACCTTCGTCTTCCAGGACGGAGTCGGGGGGCTCGAGGTCCTCAAAGACGGCCACTGGGTCCCGGCGGAGCCCGTTGATGGCAGCATCATCGTCAACATCCGCGATACCATAAAAGTGCAAGAACAAACTAAATGTGCACGGCTGTGCCTGCAATGTTCTGCAGTGCACGGTCTTGTTTGTTTTGTGTTGACTCGATTTGGTGATGAGCAGGTCCTGAGCAACAAGAAGCTGAAGAGCGCAACGCACAGGGTGGTGAGGAAGGCGGCGGCGCATAGGCACTCGTTCGCGTTCTTCTTCACTGTCCACGGCGACAAGTGGGTCGAGCCGCTGCCGGAGTTCACAGACAAGGTCGGCGAGGCCCCTCGCTATAGGGGGTTCTTCTACAAGGATTACCAGCGGCTGCGGATGAGGAACAAGACCCATCCGCCGTCCAGGCCCAAAGATGTCATCAACATCACCCACTATGAGATCTAGCTCCAGAAACGGGAAGTGTGAGTGGTTTGTTACCCTGTGATATTGAAAGAAGAAAATTGCAACATACTCTAAGCTGCCTATAAAAAAAAAGAAAATCACCAAAAATCATCGCGAATTATGCATCCTTTTTGACGTGCTCGTTTGGCCAAGGCATTAACCGCAACAATTTATGATATGACACATTGTGCCAGGTGAGACGCGTGAGGTATCCTCAGCAAGGAGAAGAAACACCATTAGTTAATCCGAGCATCCGCTGCCAGGATTGTAACTGACACGATCAGCAACGCGCGCTGGCAGCATCAGCTGCCGGCCAAAAGATACCTCGGCATATGGTTCACCGCGTCCCCGGACGCGGTCTGCTGGGTGGCCAACCGCGACGCCCCGCTCAACACCACCACAGGCGTGTTGGCGATCAGCAGCGCCGGGATCCTTTGCGTCCTCGACGGCTCCGACCGGACCGTGTGGTCGTCCAATACGACGACCGGCGCCGCTGCTTCCGCGGCGGCGCAGCTGCTCGAGTCCGGAAACCTAGTCGTGCGCGAGCAGAGCAGCACCGATGTCCTGTGGCAGTCTTTCGGCCACCCGTCGAACACTTTGCTCGCTGGCATGAGGCTTGGCAAGGACCCGCAGACAGACCGGCGCCGAGTGGTCCCTCGCCAGGGGCAATGACCTGACACCGGGGGACTACCGCCTGCGCCGGGTACTGCAAACCAAGTTCTACGTAGGTGGTTATCCGCCCCGACGAGGTCGCCGTCTTCTTCAATGTCACGGCGGACGGCGCGCCCTTCTACCGCCTCGTGCTGCAGCGTCTGGCCTGGAACCCGGTCGGCCTGGTGTGGAACGTCTTCGCGCAGGCGCCGAGGAACGTCTGCCACAAGTGCGCCATGCATGTGCGGCGCGTTCGGGTTATGCAACGTGAACCCCGCCTCCCCGATGTTCTGCAGCTGTCTGGAAGGGTTCAGCAGCCCCGTGTCGCCGTCGCAGTGGGCGATGAGGGAGTCCTCGGGAGGGTGCCGGAGGAACGCGGCGCTGGAGTGCGCCGGGAACGGGACGACGACCGACGGGTTCGTGGCCGTGCGGGGCGTGAAGCTCCCTGACACGGACAATGCAACGGTGGACATCAGCGTGATGCTGGAGAAGTGCACGGAGAGGTGCCTCGCCAACTGCTCGCGCGTGTGTGGTCTATTCCGACGCCGACATCCATGGAGGAGGCGGTGGCAGTGGGTCATGTGGACGGATGACATTGTTGACCTCCGGTCTCTAGATAGAGGAGAGGATCTCTATCTGAAACTTTCAAATAAAGGCATTTTGATGGTAATACAACTCATAATTGTACACAATAGATGTGTGGTATAAATATAGAATTTCCAGGTTATGTCGAATATTTAATTATATACTTAGATATTTGCTCTGTAAAACAATTCCATTAAAAGTATTAGATAGCTACTTCACTCGTTAAAACAACTTCTACACTAAAAATATTAGAAATAGCTAGCTACTTGACTCGATAAAATATTACATTAAAAGATATTAGATAATGGTCCTTATAATGATAATTGAATGATTTTATTAGGTGAAGATAAGTGAATGATTTGCAAAGCATTTGGCCAAAAGTCTTATAGTAGAATTCTGATCATTTGTAATGTTTTATCCAATTACAAGGAACTTTGGGAATGTATATCATTTGAAGCCTTTATCATGTAAAAATAAAATTCTGAAATGTATATAGAAGCAATGTATTTTCTGGAATACTATAAAATTTTATAGTATTATAGAAAGTTACATAAAGCTTGATATTTTTAAGGATGTTTCTAACAAGCTATTTATGTTGAAAAGAGAGGACGTTTTCATTCATAGTGTTGATGCAATGACTAATTTTTCCTCCAAGTTTTAAACACTATGCTGTTTGTATTTGAACATCCTCTATTATTTTGCCACCATAGATCCAAACATGAGTTCTTTGCAACTTATTGTCATTTTTCGCACAAGGATATGTAGAGACCATTGGGTAAATAAATATTGGACACTACCTTTATTAGCGGATATCTTGGGCCACCATTGCGAAATGGGTGTAGCGAACAGCGGCACACCCTTAGATATGTTCTTAGGAACCAAATTCATATAATGCTAGATATTTTCTTGGCAAGTATTGTAGCTGCTATTGGATCTTGCTTGTCCTTAGCATATAATGCTTATAAAATAACTGAGAGGCTCAATATTAGTATAATGACATTACGCCAATGTTCCTGTATGCCAAGTACTCAATGAAATGATTAGAGAACATCAGTTGTACATCTGCTTTATTTCAGAGACATTTTGTCAAGCTCTTGAACTTAATTACAAGTTGGCACTTCAAATCTATCGTGTCCCAAGAAAATATTTAGCCGACCCACCCTGAGTTTGAAACCTGGCTCTACCACTGGCTGGAACTTGTTTCTTTATGTGAAAACTGCTAATGTCCTAGTGTTGGATGGTTCTTGTTGTTGGCACATGTTACTTGTCCGGGAAATATTGCACAATATCTACGTTCCCTCTAACACCGTGATTCATGTCATTCAGAGTTGCTATTATTTTCCAGTTTCTTGGTTTCCCGGACACCTTTTGAGAGAAATACATGGACAGAGCCTCTTGGAGACCATCTTGGGTCATGCTTAGGATAGTTCTTAAAATTTATTTGATGAGTTCAATTTACTTATCTTGCGACATCTTTCATTTGTAATAACATATTTTTTACAAACTACCCAATTAACCTTTTCTTCAATTTTTCCTTTGATTCTGCTGATTTCCTACATTTTTTATCAGCTTGGCTCCTCTTGTTTTATGGCCACGCTCCATCACTGAATACATTAATACGTACCATGGAGGAGGATTTCAAATACACAACAAGTTGTTCTAAGGCTTGGAAAACCAAGTAGAAGGTGATAGATAAGAGATTTTGGTTCATACAAGCATCTTATGAACTACCAAAGTTACTAGCTAGGCTAAGATGCTTGTATGAACCAGCTTGTGCAATATAGTTTTGCAAGAAAATTTAGACCTGAGAAGCTCTTGCAAAAAAGGGAGAAAAAAGACCCGGTTAGTAATATAAGTTGAATAAAATTGATTAATAAAAAAAAAATCCTTCGCGCGGCCACACAATCTGGAGCATTAAGTTTTTATCATTCTGCGGCATACCGGAGACGTCCTACTACACAAGTAGGTGGCCATCAGCCCCGATAAGGTCGCCGTCTTCTTCAGTGTCACGGCGGCCAGCCAGTGCCCTTCTCCGGCCTCGTGCTGCAGCGTCTGGCCTGGGACCCGGCCGGCGGCCAGCCAGGTGTCCAACAACTACGCCATGTGCGGCGCGTTCGGGCTGTGCAACGTGAACACGGCGTCCACGCTGTTCTGCAGCTGCCTGGAAGGGTTCAGCCTCGTGTCGCCCTCGCCGTCGCAGTGGGCGATGAGGGAGTCCTCGGGAGGGTGCCGGAGAGACGTGCCGCTGGAGTGCGCCAGCAATGGTACGGCGACGGACGGGTTCGTGGCGGGGCGGGGCGTGAAGCTCCCCGACACAGACAACGCAACGGTAGACATGAGCGCGACGCTGGAGCAGTGCAGGGCGAGGTGCATCGCCAACTGCTCGTGCGTGGCTTACGCCGCGGCAGACATCCGAGGAGGTGGCGGTGCCAGTGGCTGCGTAATGTGGACAGATGACATCGCTCAGACGTCCGGTCTGTAGACGGAGGTCGGTTGGCAAAGTCTGAAGTAGGTGAGCGCAACCAGAGCAACTATCCAGTCATGAGTTTGGATCAAGTTTCACCATCTTATCTAGTGGATTTAGTTTCAATTAATGTTTTATCCAATTATAGCATAACTTTAATGACAATTGAATGATTTTTTAGCAGATATCTTGGGCCACCATTGGCTAAAAATATATATGTTGAATAGACACCACTTTAGCCGGTGTGTATTTTTTTTTAGCCAGTGCCCAAGATATCTGCTAAAAAAGTAGCTACTTCACTCGATAAAATATTACATTAAAAATATTAGATATCGGTACTTACAATGATAACTGAATGATTTTTTAGGCAAAGATAATTGAATGATTTGCAAAGCATTTGACCAAAAGTCTTATAGTAGAATTCTGATCATTTGTAATGTTTTATTCGATTATTTGTTTGTTACATTTGAAGCCTTTATCATATAAAAAGAAACTTTGGGAATATATAATAAAACAATGTATTTCCTTCAATAATACAAATTTTATATTATTCTATAGAATTATATAAAACTTGATATTTTCAAGGATGTTTCTAACGAGCTATATGTGTTGAAAACAGGACGTTTTCATTCATAGCTTGATACAATGACTAAATTACCTACAAGTTTTAAACATTACACTATTTTTAGTTGAACAACCCCTATTATTTTGGCCGCCATAGATTAAGACATGAGTTCTTTGCAAGCTGAGAACCGAGCCCAGCTCGAGTGGTGTAACACCCCTCTTTTCGGAGCCAAAAAGAAATAAATTCAAAATGAAATAAATAAATAAGAAAAGCTAAAAAGGAATAAAAATCACTCCAAATTTAAACTTTTATCCAACCTCTTACCTTCCAATGATTTTCGAAAATAAAATTCACTAAAGTAATTCAAACCTAGATTTGAATTTGAAAATTTTCTAAATACTTAAAGTTGTGCTCAAGTGTTTGCTTTCATATAAAAATATATTAAAAATTTGAAGCTTTTGAATTTACAACAAATAAAATCAAAGTAGGATTAAATCCCAAATTGAATTTATAAAATTTTGAATTTAAATCTGCATCAAAACTTCACCATATGCATTCATGTGTTTTATTTGGTTTGTTTTGAGGTTCTGATCAACTTTTGTTTTTGTTTGAATTTGAAATTCATTCAAATTCAATTTCCAGGAAAATGAAAAGCCTTTCTCCTTTTCTTTTCCCTCTCGGGCCGAATTTCCCTTCTTCTTTCCTTCCAGCCCAGCCTCTCCGGCCCAGTCCCGCGGCCCAGCTCGCCCGCGCGGCCCGCTCACCCTCTACCACTGACAGGCGGGACCCGCCTGTCAGCATCATCTCCTCCACGCGGCGCCGCCGCCGCGCCGGCCCCTACCACCTCCGACCCGCCTCCACCGCGCGCGCCGCACGACCCGCCGCGCTGCCGGACGACGCCGTAGCGGCCACGAAACCGTTGTCCATAAAACGAGCAGCTTCTCTCCCTCTCGCGCGAGCTCTCCCCTTCCCTTCCTCTCTTCTCTCTCCTCCCCTCCGGCGAGCTCCCCGGCCACCGCGGAACCACGCCTCCTCCTCCATCCTCTGCCCCGCGAGCACCCCCGCTCCGCGCGCCACCCCATCCTCGCAACGGCCCGCGCAGCAGAGTCGCGCGCAAGGAGATCGACGACGACCTAGCTCCGCCGCCTTTTTCCTCCGTCGGCCAGCCGCCTCCCGTCCTCCTCTGTCGTCGTTGAGCACACGGTGAGGCTCCCCGAACCACTCTCTCTCTCACGCGCAACTTCTCTTCCTTCCTCTCGGCTCGCACGCGAGTCCACATCGAACGCCACCGCCTCACTCTACTCCGGCGAGCCACCGCGACCACTCCACCGCTCCCCGTCGACAACACGTGCCACCCACGGCTCCGCCATCTCCCTAGCATCCTCCGCGACGAGATTCCATCGCCCCTCGTCGACTCTACGCGCCGGCGGCGAGCTCTCCGGCCATCCTCCGCCGCACGCACTCCCCCTGGTCCACCGTGGACCGGTGGACCACGGCCCCTCACCGGTCTACAGAGCCCGTGGACCGAGTCCACGGGATTTCCAATAGAAAAATAAAACGAAAATCAAAAGAAATTCCCAGTCCTGGACATTTTACAGAGAAGCCCTTAAACTTTTCTGTAATTATGTCTAAAGCCCTATCTTTTTACAGAAAAGACCCTAAACTTTTCTGTAATTATGTTTTAGCCCTCATCTTTTTACACCTAGACCCCCAAACTTTTCCATAATTACATAATGGTCCCTAAAACTTTCTGACCTCACAAATAAGTCCTTAAAACCTTTTTGTAATTACAAAAGAGTCCTTTGTAATTACAAATAATTCCTCCAATCTTTAAATATCCATATCTTTTCAACCATAACTCCGTTTTGAGCGATTCTTGCGCTCACGAATTCGTAAAAACGCGTAGTACATCGTGCTACTACTATTGGAACCCCACATCACACCTAAACATCATCAATGTCCCAAAATCCCCTCTCTCCTATTACATCCCTTTTTATCGGCAATCGTGCGATGTCAAACTCGCATGTCACGATTGTTGCTCACCCAAACCTAACCAATTCTGTGGAGCTAGTCGTCTAGTACTTTCCTCATGACGACATGCATCCCGCTCCATTCTTACACCGCATATTCATTCATTTATCTGCTAACGATAAATCGTTCATGCGGTATTGCTTCCAAACATCGTAACCTTTTATATTCCGAATTCGATTCCGAACTTAGCCTTGACCAATCCTCGTCCAATCAAGCTAAAACCTAACCCTGCCCCCAACACCTATTCCGATGTTATCACCAATTCCTTATCAAGCCCTATCGCTTTATCATCTTCTTTTATAAGTAATGTTTTTATTGGGTATTATTTGAAGGATTATTTTATCGTTATTCTAATTGCCAATTTGTTCTTAATCTTTGACCTTGTTGATTTCTCTGCAATCACGCATTTATGTCATGCATAATCACGTACACCCACTGCATACACTTTCACCTGCACTCATGCATGTTCTTTTATAGGAATAATATAGAAGCTTGCATATTAGATATGCACGCAATCGCCATCAACCAACCTTGCGCATCTCATCATCTTCACCCTAAAGTAATCAATAAATGGAGAGCATCTGCATAACCCCACACGCTCAAGTTCATCTGTTAGAGAACATAAGAGATTAATAACGTGTCTAGGTGAATATGGCCTTTACAAGGCCAGGTATATCACCTATGACACATAACATGCCCTGCATTAGACATGATGCATCATGCATGTTTCATGCCTCATGATCTTCACTAAAGATTCTCTTGATTCTTAATTGGAGTTTAATTGGATCTTATCTGGTTCTTTTTTATCTTTATCTCCTTTTGCGGTAGTTTGTTTATACGCTTTATCTTTATACGTTAGTTTACGCGAGAAACGAGGAAGATCTAGAAGAACTCAAGCTTCAAGAAGAATCTAGAAGACACAAGCTCCGAGGAAAGACTTGAAGACATCGACATCGACAAGAGCTCGAAGACCTAGAACTCGAAGATTAGGAAAGCGTTTGTCAGGCAAGCTCTACATCTCCTTGATCATGATTGAACCTTTTGCTTTCGCATCGCACCTATAGAGCCTGTTCTAGTAATATGCATTGCTTGTTATTTTACTACTTGGGTAGTTATGACCTACTTGCTTGCTGGTATAATGCCGCTATATAGGCATAAATACCAGAATCCTTGATTACCCTTGTTTACCCCTCTCCTTGATAACCCTAGGACAGTTCCATCATTTCTATGATGGTACAATCTCCTTGCTAATAGAAATGCTTAGGACTCCTCGCAATGTTTCTACATTGCCACACCTCTCACACACTTGTTTTCGAAAATGTGTTAAAAGAGTTTGGTGGTGTGAGTAAATACTTGGGAATGGGAGTAGCACAACCGTGTTAGGTGATGATGATGGAGCTGGAGATGGGAATGGGTTGGACTGCGGGCAAGACCACTGATGAGGTGATGTGGATAGTGTGATAGCCCACCAGTGTGGGATATGGTGCTTGCCCGGCCACATAAGGACCGGTTCTCTTGACCGTAAACCTAATGATTCCCGTACAACCACGGAACCCGTTATGGGCGGGACTTATCCTACCTTCTTGAGAACACTTGTAACACCACCGGAGGCTGGAAGAAGCAACGGAAGCTCAGGAGAAGACCCGGGAAACGTACCCGTGGTCCGGTCGCGGAACCCATTGTCGGTCTTTGGGAAAGCCGCCTGTCCTTGTTGGTACTCGGATCCTGCAACTCATTGCGGGAGCACGAACGCACCTGTCACAGGTGTGTTGTGCCATAGTGTGACACTTCGTTGTCACAGGCCCCTGAGTGTGATTCCGTGGTGGTTTTGCAAAGTACTCAGAGAAGATGGACTAAGCGTTATGTCACTCTCCGTACAAGAGTGCATCGCCCGTGGGGAAAGCTGTACAACCTCTGCAGAGGATAACAATTCATCCGGATGGACGTTGCCACGGCATATGGCACATTATGGTTATGCGCTTTTGAGATTAGCCACCTCTTTCTATTCTTGACGTGTGAGTGGGTTGTAGTCAACCCGTGTTTTGGAAGTGTGGCATGGATGCCGGGTCGGTACGATCCTTGTGATCAGAAGGCCCAATTAAAATTTGGGAACTGGCGGGAAGGTATATACTCCCCCAGGGCCACCCAACTAAAATATTGACAATAAAATCTCCTGTTTTTATCTCTAAATCCTTGGCTGCTTTAGTGAACCCTGCATAAAAACGGATTTCTGCAAAGGAACCTTACAGCCCTCTCCTTGCTAAGACCAATTATGCATCTATATTATACCCTTGTGTAGCGTAGGGCTTGCTGAGTACCTTATGTACTCACTGGCTTGCATTTGTGGTTTTAGTCAGAGGAGCCTTCGTAGGAAAACGACGACGGTTTGGTTTTCGTGCCTGCACCTCAAGTCTGCTTGTGGACTTGGGCCGAGTTTCCGCTGATTGTCTGCTTCACCATTAGTCGGTCGGACGGACTTGGATAGTTCTGTATCCTTGTCGAACCGCCACTAAAGGTGTTATCTCAGGTATTATATCTATTTACCTATACGAAGTATGCTTTTGATTACCATATCTGTGTTCTTGTGCGTATCAGCTACTGATCCAGGGACTGATACGTGATGCACAACATGCTCCAGAAATTGGGGTATGACAAGTGGCGAGGAGCGGCGTGGTTCGCTCAGCCCGCCCGGGTTCGACTCCTGGCAGTCGCACTCGGGTGTCTCACTGGGGATTTTCCCCAAAAAAAAATCCCCTCGCCCTTTCTCACTCAAAGCATAGGTAAAAGGCCCGAACCGATCTCACATCGGTGACACGTGGCCCCTTTGTAAGGGTGGGGAGGGGGGTTCGAGGGTTTTCTAGACCTGCGTGAGAAGGTCTTCTTCTTAACAGTACGCCCGCGGGTTGCTTGCCCCCTACAGGTCTAGTTTTTTTTTTCTTTGCAAGCTATTGTGACTCTCCGCACATTTTAGCAGATATGGGCCACCATTGCAAGATGAGTGTAGCCAAAACATCACACCCTTAGATACGTGCTTGGGAACAAAATTCATATGCTAAGATTTGCATGCAAACATATTAAAAATAATGAACGAATCATAGAAGCTCTAAAGATGTAATATATTGAATTAGACTCTTTGCTTTAGTTCTTGCGTACAACCCTTGCAAGACTGGGTATCATGTATTTGTATTTTTTTCATATTTATTTTACTCATGGACCATGGGTGGTGGGAGGAGACAACGCCTTATGCCAGCCCCGACTGCGACGAGGAGTCAACCTCGGTCCTAGCTCCAGTGTTGCCTATTTCGTTGCAGGAAGTAACTGAAGGTGTCAGCTCAACTAGTCATTGGCAACGCCGATGGCTCGATAAAATATTCACATCAATGCTAACCGTTAATTTGTGTTTGAAGTTCAAATATGTACAATCGCACA
This sequence comes from Eragrostis curvula, assembly GCA_007726485.1. NCBI lineage: Eukaryota > Viridiplantae > Streptophyta > Magnoliopsida > Poales > Poaceae > Eragrostis > Eragrostis curvula. Next base: position 25,752,646 of record RWGY01000031.1, read on the forward strand.
CGATAAGAAAATCCTGCAAGAAAGAAGATTTACATATACAAACATCTATGACCTACAATTTACCGTCCCTCTAAGACTGTGAGGCTCATGTTATTCATAGAGCTACTGGTGTTTTCTCCTGTTTCCAGCGCTTCAGAATACCTTTGCGAAAAATACACGGGCTGTTTCGGGACTGAAAGTTCTATGGATTCGTTCTCCAACATGAACACTACTGATGACATGAGTGGCCTACTATTTGGATTGTCTTGCACACACAACAGGCCTATGTGGATAAAACGTAGAGCTTCAACTGATGAACAACTCTCAACTAGGGATGAGTCCAGCAGATCCATTGTCTTGCGTTCTTTCCATAAGCTCCATGCCTGAAACAATATGATCAATTTCATTGTTAACTGATCAGTTTCTGTTCGAATTAACAAATTTGAAGGACGCCACCATACTTACGTAAGCTAATAGGTTGGGAAAGTCCTTGCGGTGTGTTAAACTAATCTTCAAACCACTTATAATCTCCAGAAGTATAACACCAAAGCTGTATGTATCAGACTTGACAGAAAATGCACCATCCATTGCATATTCAGGAGCCATGTAACCGCTGTTTTGAATATTGTTAGCACAAAGTGACAAATAATTTGAACTAAGTATAGGGAAATAAACATCAAGTCAGGAACACTGGGCATGGCCTACTTACTATGTCCCAACAACTCGATTAGTGTTTGCCTCTTGCTCAGTTCCACCAAAGATTCTTGCCATACCGAAATCTGAAATCTTAGGGCCCATTTTTGCATCCAACAATATGTTGCTCGGTTTGAGATCTCTATGAACTATAGTCAGTCTTGAGTCCCGGTGGAGATAAAGAAGTCCCCTAGATATTCCTTTAATGATCTTGAACCTTGCAGGCCAATCGAGGATCTTTTTCCTGGTAGCATCTACAATGGTGACAGAAGTGAGAACACAAATTCCAGTGGAAATAGTGGTTTGCTCTTTTTCACAAAATATAAATTCAAACATACCAAAAATGAAGAAATCCAAGCTTTTGTTTGGTAAGTATTCGTAAATCAGCAGTTTCTCGTCTCCATGAATGCAGCAACCAAGAAGCCTAACAAGGTTTCTGTGCTGCAATTTGGCAATTAGAACAACTTCATTTCTGAATTCCTCTACACCTTGCCCAGAACCCTGGCCAAGCCTTTTGATTGCAACTTCTTTCTTCTCCAGCATGCCCTGCAAGATTTCCCACTTAAATTGAACAAGCAGTGCCAATATTTTCACACTACTCTGTTTCAGGAACCTTTTTTTTTTGTTACCTTATAAACCTTCCCGAATCCACCTTGCCCCAGCATATTGTCATCAGAAAAATTGTTTGTTGCGGTAACGATATCCCCGAAGCTGAAAAATGGAAGCTCCAAATTTTCGTCACCAAATTCCGAGCCGCTCAAGTATCCTAGCATCATTTTTTTCTGGCCTTCCTTGTTTCTTCGTTTGACTACAAGAAGCGTTAATATTGTTCGTTAGCACTTGGCGACAGTACAAGAAGATTGCATTCTGATTTAGTAGCACTACCTCTAAGCCTGCATAACCAAACAAAGTAAATCCCTGCGGCCGTTAGAGCAAGCAGAGATGCCGCAACTGGAAACGCGATTTTCACGACATCACTCCTCTTCTCTTTAGCTGAAGAAATCGGTTGTGCGAAGACAATAGATGATGAAACTTGCTTCGTACCAATTCAGAGCTGCGTAATTGTAACTTGTGCTTACCTAACTCAGACTTTGCCAACCTGAGGTAGAGATCCTGTCCTTTGTCCACATACCGGACGTCAACGATGTCGGTCGTCCACATGACGCAACCACTGCCACCGCCACGGATATCCGCGGCGGTATAGGCGACGCACGAGCAGTTGGCGAGGCACCTCTCCCTGCACTGCTCCAGCGTCGCGCTCATGTCCACCGTCGCGTTGTCCGTGTCAGGGAGCTTCACGCCCCGCACCGCCACGAACCCGTCCGTCGTCGTCGTCCCGTTGCCGGCGCACTCCAGCGCCACGTTCCTCCGGCACCCTCCGGACGACTCCCTCATCGCCCACTGCGACGGCGACACGGGGCTGAACCCCTCAAGGCAGCTGCAGAACAGCGTGGACGCCGTGTTCACGTTGCACAGCCCGAACGCGCCGCACATGGCGTAGTTGTCGCAGACGTCCCTGGGCGCCTGCGCGAACACGTTCCACACGCGGCTGGCCGGGTCCCACGCCAGCCGCTGCAGGACGCCGACCTCGCTCAGGACGAGCCGCGACAAGGGCGAGCCGGCCGTGGCGTTGAAGATGTAGGCCACCTCGTCGGGCCGGACCACCACCTGGTTGGAGAACATCTCCGAGTAGGACGACATCTCCGGGACGCCGCTGAACCAGAGCCCGTTCCACGGGCCCGTGCGGTACTTCTTCACGCCGCCCTGCCACGACACGCAGTCCGGCAGGCCCTTGGTGTCCATCGCGCGGCGGCAGTCACCCGGCGTCGGGTCGTTGGGCGCGCGCCACGACGTCAGCGACCACTCGGCGCCGGTCTGCGGGTCCTTGCCGAGCCGCATGCCGGCGAGCAAGGTGTTGGACGGGTGGTCGAACGACTGCCACAGGGCGTCGCCGCTGCCCTGCTGCTCGCGCACGACGAGGTTGCCGGAGTCGAGCAGCCGCGCCGCCGCGGGAGCAGTGGCGCCGGTAGTCGTGTTCGACGACCACGCGGTCCGGCCGGAGCCGTCGAGGACGCGAAGGATCCCCGCGCTGCTGATCACCAACACGCCGGTGGTGGTGTTGAGTGGGGCGTCGCGGTTGGCCACCCAGCAGACCGCGTCTGGGGACGTGGTGAACCATATGCCGAGGTACCTCTTTGTTGGGACTCCAGTTGGGGAGAAGAACCCCAGCGTGAAGGTGCCGCCTGACGAGACCAGCGTCTCGCCGTCCGTGATGTTGCCGGCGTTGCTTAGCGTGTCCCTTACAGTCCCGGCGGCAGATGTTCTGAGAAAAAGGATCAGCGCGGAGAAGAGCAGCACGTGTAGGGGGTGAAATTTTGTGGTTGCTGCCATGGATGCTGTTTCTTGTCCTGGGCTCCTGGCAAGGTTGCAACAGAGGCGAATGCTCATGGTCTCACGGGGCACGGCTATGTATCCGAAGTCCACTGGTTTGCGTATTTAGCCACAACAGTCGCAAGCGGTAAATACTGATGATTAGCATGCGGTGAATACGAAAAAAAAAATCCCTACGCATACTTGCGTAAATGTAATCAGCCTTTGCGCGTGATTTCCACGGACATCTGCGACTTAGTCCATGGATAAGCCACAAGCAAGGTGCTCCAAAGAAGATTGATTGCTCATGGGTGATACGTGACTGCTTACAAGTAGGTCAAGGCTAGTCACATCCATTAGCCCTTTTCTAATGGTATAGTAACTGCATCCTCACTGTCTGCATTTCGTTTTTTCAGATATGATGCTCCGAAAGATGATCATGTGGACCATAATACCACCCTGATGAGTCTGCAATACGAGGAATTGCCACACAAGATTTGATTACCTCTTGACTATGCAAACGGAAGAAGATAGCTATTTCTGGTGCAATCAAATGAAATGGTTTTCGCAATTGCCCTGCAGTGCTTGGAATGTTGACTTTGCTCCAACCACAATATGTGTATCCCTATCACAATCTTACTCCGGCTGAAAGCAGCTCAAACATGAAGCTTCGACTGGAGAGTAATCGGCACCCCTTCTCAACGTTTCGTCTAAAAATCGAGTGATTCAAAAGCAAGCAGCCAGGTCGTGTCGTGCAAAGAAAAGTTCGAAAGTGACACGTACGTTTGCAAGGTAAGGCGGGAGCATGGGTGAACGAAGAGACCCCCCTAGTTGCAGGCCCTGGTTACGGCGTCAAACAAGAGTTTTGGAGAAGCACCAAGTATCAACCACTGTAGTGTGAAACTTCGAAACATAAGTTATGTGCACATATTATGATTAGAAGTTTACTTACAACGGAGCAGCGATATCCATAATTTTCTGCATGCGTACCCAAAAACAACTGCAGGAAACCCAATGTTCCTTCTTTCAAAACAAGGCAACTCAGGATAAAGCGTACAGCTTTAGTCTGTCTATTCATTCCCAACGTATTTCTACTGCCTAATAACTTCCAAAGGAAAAAAAACAATCAAGGAGAGAAATAAAGACCTACCCCAAAGGGTGAGCAACGTCTATCTAGTACCGTCATGATTCATGAGAATCCCCGCTGAGCTGCGAAGAAGGCCAGATTCCAGACCAAGGGTCTATCGACCTCACCTAGATGCTGAGAGCAGGTTCCAGTGGTTCAGCAACACCACTCCCACCATTCAGGACTATTACCTTGCCTTCCGAATCCACATCGACGATAGCAGAGTCGCCTTCTTTTACTTCACCAGCCAGTATCTTCTCTGCCAGACTATCTTCCAAGAGCCTCATGATTGCACGCCGTAGAGGCCTGGCGCCATAGCTAGGGTTGTAACCTTCATCAACAACCCTATCACGGAACCTCTCTGTGACCTGGAGGTCAATCTCCTTCGCCTTGAGCCTGTCAAACACTTCTTTGAGCATAATATCAGCAATCTCCTTCACCTCCAACTTTGTCAGCTGTCGGAACACAATCATCTCATCCAGCCTGTTCAAAAACTCTGGCCGGAAGTACTGCTTCAACTCCTCGGTCACAAGGCTCTTGATCCTGTTGTAGCTGGTGTCTTTCTCGTCATAGTCCAAGTCAAAACCAATCTTGCGGCCTCCCTTCTCGATGACACTGCTTCCGACATTTGATGTCATGATCAGCAGCGTGTTCTTGAAATCAACTGTCCGGCCCTTGCTGTCAGTTAGCCTCCCATCTTCTAATATCTGAAGCATCATGTTGAAGACATCTGGATGTGCCTTTTCAATCTCATCAAAGAGAACAACCGTGTATGGACGGCGGCGAACTGCTTCTGTCAGCTGGCCACCCTCAGTGTAGCCAACATAACCTGGAGGTGATCCAATGAGCTTGGAGACTGTATGTCTCTCCATGAACTCACTCATGTCAAGCCTGATCATGGCCTCCTCTGAACCAAAGTAGTAGGAAGCCAGAGCCTTTGCTAATTCTGATTTACCAACACCGGTTGGTCCAGAGAATATGAAACTAGCAATCGGGCGATTGGGGTTCTTGAGACCCACACGTGCACGACGGATAGCACGGCTAATAGCTTTGACGGCCTCATCTTGGCCAATGATTCGTGTATGTAGTGTCTCCTCCATCTTAAGTAGACGGTCAGACTCATCAGATGAGACTTTCTCTACAGGTATTCCAGTCCACGAGGAGACAATATGCTGAATGTCTGCTTCTGTGACAAGAGGACCAACTTCACCGGATTCAGTCTCTGCTTTTATCATTTCCTTGCTCTTGTCTATAATGGCAGTAATTTGGGCCTTCAACTCCATTTCACGATCTCTTAATTCTCCAGCCTGTCAAAAAAGGTGTAAATAAGATGATGACACGGAATAAATTTTGCAGACAGTCAAATTGGTTAAGGATACATGAAAATCAAATATAGCACTCAAAGCATTTTTCCAATGCAAAGGTAAAATAGTCAGATTGCTAGAGATTGCAAGAAAGATATATCTTTCAAAAGCAGACATGAGCAAACCTTTGTCCAGAACTCAGAGCATTTTTCATAAACTTTGAAGTTTGGACATACCTTCTCAAAATCTTGGCCACGTACAGCCTCATTCTTTTGCTTGGTTATCTGCCGCAACTCTTTGTCCAGTTCCTTGGCTTCATCAGGGAGCTGAAACATCAAGAAGTGGCATTCAGACAAGAACAATGCAGGGAGGTAAATTGTTTGGGGTATGGAGGATACAGCATTGTACCTGAGCATGCCTCAGCCTAACACGGGATCCAGCTTCGTCAATCAAGTCGATAGCTTTGTCTGGCAGGAAGCGGTCACTGCATAAACAATAGCAAAAAAGCTTTTAAATTTTCAATAAAATGATACAACTTAATTGCCGAGATAAACGCCATACAAATTTGTGAGAAGAATTAGAGTGTTTCTTCTACAGAACAAACATTATTCACTCATGTGTTCAGCTAAAGTGCAATCTGATTTCCTTAGGGTAGTCCAGGAATCATAAGTGGAACTTAGGAGGTGACAAATAGATAGTTGTAAAATTTCAAAAGTAACAATGCTTCTAGGAGTGATCCTAAATGCCCAAAATGCCACAAAAATTACGTTGAAAATCATGCAACATGTGACGTTCAAACACACTTTTCAACAAAAAACTGGAGCAAAAGGAACTCTAGACCACACAATCCACAAACCAAATGTTCAGAGCAATGTGATCAACCATTCGATAATGAGCGAATGAACAATCAAGATCCTAGTGATTTCCTTAAGAAGTAAAAAGATGCAGCAAATAAGTATTGCAATAAATAACTAATATACTGAATTACTGATGCATTACAACAAACCTTATATACTGATACGACAACTGTGCAGCAGCAATTAATGCATCATCGGTATATCGCAGCTTGTGATGCAATTCATATCTCTCACGAAGTCCTCTTAATATTTGAATTGATTCATCAACAGTTGGCTCTGGAACTTTAACTGGTTGAAACCTTCTTTCCAACGCGGGATCTTTCTCAATATGTTTCCTGTACTCATCCAGCGTTGTGGCACCAATGCACTAAAGAAAGAATACACAATCAGAATAAGAGGCAACAACTAAATTCTTGGCAATCTGGACAAAGTCCTCAGGATTTCTCCATACTAAACACTAAACCAATGAGCAAGACAAATAACATTATGCTGGAAGCAATGGAATGCAAGACAAATACCTGCAGTTCACCTCTTGCAAGAGCTGGTTTCAAAATATTGGCGGCATCAATTGCACCTTCTGCTGCACCAGCTCCGATCAATGTGTGCACTTCATCAATAAAGAGAATAATGTCTTCATTTTGCTTAATCTCCTCCATAAGTTTCTTCAGTCTCTCTTCAAACTCTCCACGGTATTTGGTACCAGCAACAAGGAGTCCCATGTCAAGAGTAATAACCTGTTGAAATAATGGCAGAAATACTGATCAGTTTTCAAAACAACATCAGGATAAGTATGAACACATGAAATCACAGCCCCTCATGGCTCGGTCCGGACGGAGGTGGCGAAGTTTGTAAGGGACCGGTTTTCTCTCTTCTTAATACAAAGATACACAGCTCTCCTGTGTATCCAAGAAAAAAAAAGTAGTAATTTGGTTCCTTTTTCACCCTATGAATGATATATCAGAAGACAATACTCCCAGTAACTACGCTGAATGCTGATCCTAACAAGAGAATGGGACAAATACTGACCAGTTTTCCAAACAACATGAAGGACAATGGGGAATACATGGTTACCCCTAAATATGGTTTACGATTATTTTTGTTCCTTTTCACCTATATCTGGTAGACTGGTCCCAGTAATCACACTAATCATAGCCAGGGAAAACAGAAAAGTAGGTTTTCCAAAACAATAAGGATAATTAGGCACATATGATTATCCAGGTTATATTTTGCAAGCAACCAATACTGGTCCTAGTAACCCACTAAAGACATTGATCCATAGTTGCAGAGTAATCTCATAAACTAAACTCAGGCATGTTAGATACAAAGCTACCTAGAAAGTGAATTTGATGAACTCAAACACAAGGGGAAAATTCTGGAAGAGATGGGACGATAATGCTACTCAACTAACATAGACCACAAAGAATATTCATAATGCACAACAGGACAGTCGAAACAAACCTTCTTTCCTTCAATTGTTTCTGGAACATCCCCATTGGCAATACGTTGGGCAAGCCCCTCAGCAATGGCAGTCTTTCCAACACCAGGCTCTCCAATCAGGCAAGGGTTGTTCTTTGTCCGCCTTCCCAAAATTTGAGTCACACGTTCAATTTGATCTTGTCTGCCAACAACTGGGTCCAATTTACCCTGCCGAAAAAAGATGATGAGACTTCATTTGGATTTACTAGTCACTAACAAGAGAGCAAGCACGAGAGAGAGGGAGAGAGAGAGAGAAGAAATACCTCTTCCGCTAGTTTTGTCAAATTAGTACCATATTCTTCAAGTGTAGGCATCTTCTGGCCACTGGTTCCCCCACCTACTCCAGCACCAACAGCTTCAGTGCTTTCACCAACCATTCTTATGACCTGCACATCATGTCAAATATCACTCACTATACGGTTGAATTAAATGACCAGCAAGATAGCAAATAAATATAAGTGAATTGCCTGGGTACGGATGTTGTTTGGATCAGCTCCAAGGCTTTCAAGCACACGGGCAGCCACACCTTCACCCTCACGAAGTAGCCCCAGGAGTAAGTGCTCAGATCCAATATAGTTATGCCCTGACAATTAAACATTGAAGCACATAAGTGAAAAGACTATGCAAATAATGCTTTTTACAGTAAACTACTACTACTACCACAAAGTGATCATTTCCCAACACAATTTAATGATCAACCTTCTAACTTGGAACTACATCCATTATTTAACTCTTTCTATTTATTCCCTTGTTGACTTTTTGCGGTCCTTAAGATATCACTATGGATAAGACAAACCAATACAGTTACATTATTACCAAGGAATTTGTAAAGACAAATCTAATAATATATTTTCACAAAGGCAATTTCGACGGTTTTAAAAATATTACTGGTCAAACTTTCAAAAGTTTGAAAAATTACAAGTAGAAAGAACAGAAAGTATCATTCTAAATCAGTAATTAGACGCATAATTGAACATATCTGTAGATGTTAGAAACCAACATAACTTGATGGCACACAGCAATTTACATGTCCAGTAAAAATTATAAAGTCAGAGCAGGATAAGATGCCAGGAACAAATAAGCGAATACAACTTAACTGATTGACAAAAAAAAATATGTATGTTTTAGCCAACACAAACAAATCTAATAACGCTGGATTAGAACATTAAAACTTCCATAATATGTGGATAAGTGAAGATGTGAAGGTAATACCTAGCTGACGGGCTTCTTCAAGTGAAAGTTCCAATACACGCTTTGCACGAGGGGTGAATGGGATTTCAACAGCCACAAACCCACTACCACGTCCAATAATCTTCTCAACTTCCACCCGGGCATCCTTAAGATTGATTCCCATAGACTTGAGAACCTTCGCCGCAATCCCAGTGCCCTCGCCAATAAGACCCAGTAAGATCTGCTCCGTCCCTACAAAGTTGTGGCCTAGACGCCTTGCCTCCTCCTGGGCAAGCATAATCACCTTGATTGCTTTCTCAGTGAAGCGCTCAAACATAGCCCTAACCACCGCTCTTGACCCCCTCCCACGTGGCCGTGCAATCTGACTCGCTACGATAGTTCCAAAGTCTCGTTTGATTACAGACCTTGTGTCCAGAAAATTTGTCTGCCGCAACCCTTGGAAACCGCCGAGAGTAAGTGTCCGTGTTGGCATGCTGCGCACCATGGTAGCATTTGTCCTGGCCCTTGCGCGTGCACGGAAACGACCAGAACTGCTTCTGTATACGGTTGGAACGATTGCAGACTGAACTAGAGCCCCCTCCATGTTGAGCTAGCCAAAGACAATCCAAAGCTTCGGTCTCTCTCAAGCCCTGCAGATTTGCAATAGGAACTATGGTAAATCATAAATGTCACATGATGAAGATTAAAGGAGATAAGCCAGAAATCATCACATATCATAGCGAGTTAGCAGTGTCAAACTGACAGCCCCAAACTGAGATCATATAGAAGATTATTTAGATTCTCTAAAACGGATTCTGAGTTCACCCTATGCACATGCACGGGTACACGTTTCGCCATGGAACAATGAATCAATGATATGACTACCCTCCATCAGTTCTATTCAATAACTCAAAATAACAGAACCCATCATCGGTACGGTCGCGGGTTAGACCGCCACGGCACAACATTTGAATCCTAGAATTCACATGAACACCTAGGCGATGCGTATCAAAAGCCACGCTGAGGCAGCTAATCAGGAGAGCTACCGACAGAACACAGCAACCGCGGATGCGCCGCGCATCCATCCTGGGGTTCGTCCGCTGCGGCAGCTATTCAGGAGAGCTACCGACAGGACACAGCACCCGCGGATGCGCCGCGCATCCGGATTCGTCCCCGTGGCTGATTCCAAGAGACGCCAACCACACACCAAAACAAACAGACCACGCGACGAAACTGGGAGGGTGGATAAGAGTGAGAGAGATTACTCGCGGAGAGCGGCAGGGCGTCGGGAGCGGCGGCTTCTCGCCCCCGCGCCGGCGAGCCGAACGAACCCTAGGAGCGAGGAGCGGAGGAGGACGCGGACGGGGACACAGGGAGGTAGCTTTCTCGGGGAAGAGCTCTGGAGATAAGGAGAAGAGGAAGGAGACGAAAGCTTGCGTCGCGTTGAGGGGTAAACGGGCCTCCTTTTTTTTCGCTTTTTACCCGCGTGTGCAGCCCATATTCTGCACAATTAGGCCGTCTAGGTGTATACGATCTCAGCCCATGATCTATTCAGTATTCAGCCTATGGGAGAAACTACTTTCCAGTTCCAAAAAAAAAAACTACTTTCCTAATCGGGTATTCCAACATTACTCGATTTGTGCGTGTCATAAAAAAACAAAAAATCGGGTATTCCAACATGTCGTCGGACGGCACGCATGAGCACAAATTAGCAGCCTACGTTTCCCAAATAAATAAATAATAAAATATAAATCCTCTAATGTAAGTATAGAACACAAGAAACGGCGAAAGGAAGAACATTTCAGTAAGCACGCGGTCTGGGATTTTTCTTCTGCCGGTTCAAAACTCAGATGAGAGATTTTGAAGTCCGCTCGATCCACGTAGCGCAGATCGACGAGGCCGCTCGTCCAGACGATGCAGCCGCTCCCGGCGGCTCCTCCCCGGATGTCCGCGGGGGCGCACGCCAAGCACCGCGCGGCGGCGCACTCCTCCCAACGTGACGGCCTCGTCCGACGCGTTGCTCGTGTTGGGGAGCTTCACCCCTCGCAGCAGCAGGAACCCATCCGTCGTCGTCGTCCGATGCCTCCCTCATCTCATCCTCCACTCCGCGGGGGACGCGGGGTCGAACCCCTTGGCGTAGCCGCAGAACGACGTGGACGCCGAACGCGCCGCACTTCCGTAGGCGTTGCCGACGTCCCTGGGGCCCTGGAAGAAGGTGCGCCACGCGCGTGTGCATGTCCGCGCCCCACACCAGGCGCTGGACCACGCCGGCGTCGGTGTGCAGCAGCCGGGACAAGGGCGCGCCGGCCTTCGCGCGGCGTACCCGTACGTCACCTCGCCGGGGCTGCATGCTGGTGGACTCGTACGGGAACATGTCCGCGTACCATGACCGATCGAGTAGGAAATCGTTGAGAAGGCGGGGCTGGTGGTCACCATGACTGATGTTTTCTCGCTCTTGCCCAAGCTAAAAGATGGTGCATCTTTGCCTGTATGAATTGGTGAGTACGAGGGTCATGCAACAGCAACTGTTTACGACAGAGATGCTTCGTATGCTACTGGCCCAATTTTAAGTAGGAGTTGCAAAGTCTCAAAAAAAAAAAAAAAAGAGTAGGAGTTGCAACTCAACTACTTATCGTCGTCTTCCCGGTGATTACAGGGCCCATCCAGCAAATCTATTTCGGCTCCTAAACATGTTGTCGTGTAGCATATATAATGAGATTTGCTAGTTCTCAGGCGACAACGAAAATATAATGCTGGAACATTGAAACTATATTGCTAGAATAATTAATTTTTAGGTGGAACACATTTTTTGCACAAGTCAATATAAATCCAAGCATTCAACTATTAGTAACTATTTTCTTTGTGGTGGGCTATTGGTCTTCTTGATCAGATCTACACATTTTTTTTTTGGCTATTAGTTTGATCCAAATGTGTAGATCTGATCTCAAAAATCCACTACTAATGTCTAATAATCAAATTGAGTGATAGATTTATAATAATTATTGATGAATCTAGCTACTCCCTCTGTTCCAAAGTATAAGGGATTGAGGGTTTAGTTAAAGTCCAACCTTTTAAACTTTGACGGTTAATAACTAAATGTTGATAGACATTAACAAAACTAAAATTGTATAACTAGATTCATTATAAGAACATCTATCACAATATGTAACTTGTTTTATTTAAAATATTTTATTTTTATACAAATTGTTGGTCAAATTTGACAAAGTTTGACTTTGATCAAACCTTCAATTCTTTATGTTTTGGGACGGAGGGAGTAGTAAATAATTTTTCATTATTATTAGTTTCTCTCATCATTTCCGCCATTGCCGCCGTATTATTAAATTCCTTAATTACTAATGCACTCACAAAGCTATATTTAAGTTAATGGTCATTAGTTTTGAGATGTCGTTATTTTAGATAGTAAAATTGCTCTACATTTTACAGATTTTCCACCAATTATATGGTAAAATTGAACACGTACCTATTACACGCAAATTTCTCAAAGTTTGAGAAATACCAGGGATCAAACAATGGTGATCGGAAATAGACTTGAATAAATGTCAGGGCTAGTTGAATGGCCTATCTGGATTAAAAAAAAAAGGTATGAGGATTCGAAAGGATAAGATACACTTATGTAGGCAAAAATCAACACTTCGAAGAAATGAATACCCACACCAAAAATCCAACTCATCAACTACTAGAAATTGACCATCACCTCAGCTGTGATTCAGCCCTAGCAAGGTTCACCATTGGCCCGCTACGTGAGATATATCGTGTGGTTGTCACGCGATTTGCTCGATGCTTCCTGCGTTTGATATACCGTCTGGCTATCACGTGATCTGCCTGATGCTTCCTCCACCGTGAGATCCGCTGCTTCACGAAGAGGTGACCCATTTCTACTGTCGAACAGTACTGGCTTCTTAGGACGATGGATGAGTGAGGTGTTGTTTAGCATGGTAACCACGGCCGACATGGTAGGCCTGTCGTCAGCCGATTGTTGCACGCAAAGAAGGCCGACTTGTACGCATTTCTCTAACTCCAGTAGAAGCTCAGGTTCCGGTTGTGTCACGGCTGAATCAAGAAGTTCATTGATCTTATGTTGATTCCAAGATTCCCATGCCTGCAAAAGAATAATAAAATTGTGCCCATTCTGTGAAAATAATAATAATAAATTCCTTACAAAAGTTAATGATTTATGATTAGCAATGCGCTCACATCAGGAAGGAGTGTTGGTGTGTTCCAGTTCCTTTTCCCACTGACTACCTCTAATAGGATAACTCCAAAGCTGTACACGTCGCACTTCAGAGTCAAGAGTCGACATTCCATTATGTATTCCGGAGCGGTGTAGCCTCTTCAGTAGGGAAAGACAAATATGTATTAGAATATAACCCACATTACGGATAACCTATGCTGGAATTCAACAGGGGAAGTAAAACTGGTAACTTAATCTTTGAGGCAATTATACCACAGCTAATTGTGTGTCACATGCCCTTTGCTTGTCTAGCCTTATTAGTGAACATGTAGCAGGATCAACGAGTGCCCCCCCCCCCCCCCCCCCCCCCCCAACCCGGGTCAGAAAAAAAAATGATAACAACGAGATACTAGTCTGGAAGTGAAAAAACCAAACTAAGGAGTGTTTTTATATATATAAAAAACTGAGTTGAGATTTTAGTCATACGGCGACTGTACTCGCGTTGGATTTGTCTGGTCAACGACGAAAAGTTTCGCGGTACCAAAATCTGCGATCTTGGGCCTCCAATTGTCATCCAAAAGGATATTGGATGGTTTTAGATCCCTATGAATCACTTCATGGCTCAGTCCATGAAGATAAGCAACACCTTTTGCAACCCCTCGAATTATTTCCAGCCTTCGCTCCCATGTTAGCACATTACGGGATCTGGGATCTCCTCCTATCAGTTCCATAGCAGGTAAGTGAAAACTTTGAAGAAAATCACGGCAACACTTGTGCACAATTAATATTATGCAAATTGACCGCATGTACCGAATATATATTGGTTCAAACTTTTGTTCTTCATGTACTTGTATACCAGTATCCGCTCGTTCCCGTCCTTGCAATAAGAAAGAAGCTGCAAAAGATTTGGATACCTAAGCTTCGACATCACCTCCACTTCTCTCATAAAATCGTCACCACGTTCATCATCCGGGGAAGATTGATTCAGTCTCTTTACAGCAACCTTTCTGCCATCAGGAAAATGACCCTGGGGATACATTCAGGTGTTATGTTGTCAACTTGAAAAAACAAAATACTTGCATGACCAAGATTGATGTTGTTGCACGCAGCAAAGCTTTAACTATCACTATTCACTGATAGCAATTAGCTTTGTAACATGGATATGATATTGAAGATTTTTTTCATCCAAATTAATTATGAAATTATAATGTTCTGGAAACTGATTGTATTGAGCATGCTTGTTGGAGATCAACATGTTCTTAACTAGAATGGATCAAAATATAGAGCACACAATTATGTCACTGACTTTCAAAAAATCTAAACTAAGAAGCTGGAGCAGAGAAGAAGCTGAAACATGTACAGACCTCATAGACGATGCCAAATCCTCCACGACCAATGATATTGCTTTCGGAAAAATCTCCTGTTGCCTCCTTCAAACTAGACAGTTCAGCAAAAGGGACAGGTGGAGGTACAGTAAGTTCAACAGAGTGAACAGCAGTAGGGGGCCTGCGAGAAGCTGGAAAAGTCAACGCACAGTTTATATTAGCATTTTGCAGTTGCCGCATTTTTTTAAATCTCAAATGTAATTAAAAAGAGGGGAGACAGACAAAGCAAGGTAGGAACTTACATGAGCTTGCTGATCTCCGGCGCCTCTTAATCACACACAGGATCAACAAAGCAATAAGAGTTATCCCAACGATGGAAGCTACGGATGCGCTAGCAACAGTAGCAGTAGATAAGGATTTGGCAGATGGGGGCGGCGAGGGCGGCGGCGGCGACGCCGGTGGGAGCTCTGACTCTGTCAATCTCAAATACAAATCCTGTCCTGAATCTATGTACCGAAGGTCGATGAGATCGTCCGACCACATGACACAGCCGCTGAAATTACCTCCTGCCCGGACCTCCGCGGCGGCGTAGGCCAGACACGAACAGTCGGACAGGCACCTTGCCCTGCACCCGTCCACCGTGATGTTCGTGTCCACCGTTGCGTTGTGCGTGTCCGGAAGCTTCACGCTCCGCACCGGCCAGAAGCCATCGCTCGTCTGCCCACAGCGCTTGACGTTACGCCGGCATCCGTCCGATGTAATCCTGGGCCACACCAACGGCGACGCTGGGCTGTACCCCGTGAGGCAGCTGCAGTACAAGGTCTCCGCGGCGCTGATGTTGCACACGCCGAACGCCCCGCACTTGCCGTAGTCGTCGCAGACGTCTCTCGGGCCCCGATAGTATTCCTGCCATGTCCGGCTGCTCGCATCCCAAGCCAGGCGCCTGGCCTTGCCGTCGTCCCTCAACATGATATAAGTGTAGGTTGCGCCGGGCCTAACCTGGTAGCCATAGGTGATCTCCCGCGAGCTGATCACCATTTGGTAGTCGAACAGGCCGCCCATGTACGACCGCACCTCGGGGATGCCCCCGAACTTCACGCCGTTCCAGGGGTCCGACCGGAACGTCTTCACGTTGCCTTGCCACACGATGTTGTCCGGCAGCCCGGCGATGTCCAGCCGCCGGGTGTAGGCCCCCGGCGACGGGTCGTCGGGCGAACGCCACGACGTGAGGTACCACTCGGCTCCGCTGAAGAAGTCCTTGCCCACCTTCATGCCGGACAGGAACACGTTTTGCGGGAAGTTGAAGGAATGCCACAGCGCGTCGGTGCTTCCTTGGTTGCGCACGACGAGGTCGCCGGAGTTGAGGAGCTGCGCCTCCACCGGCGAGGTGCTGGCGGAGTTGGACGACCACGCGACCTGGCCGGTGCCGTCCAGCAGGAGCAGGTTCTCCGTGTCGCTGACGAACAGCACGCCGGAGTTGTCGTTGATAGGGTGGTCACCGTTGGCCACCCAGCAGACGGCGTCTCTGGACACGGTGAACCAGATGCCGAGGTACCTCTTGGTTGACACCCCGGGTGAGAAGAAGCCCATGGTGAAAGCGCCATCGGCCGAGACGAGGGTTGTGTTGTTGTCAGTGATGTTGCGGCCTTTGCTGAACGTGTCGACGGCCAAGGTTGATCTGGGAGAAAGAAGCAGAACAAATGAGAGGAGAAGGTTGAGATGGTTCTTGCTGCGGTTCGAATCCATGGTTTGGGATGGCTCTTGCTGTCATGAACGCGAGTCGTCGCATGGATAAGAATGAGAGTTCCTGGCAGTCCTGTTCTCTTCCTGTCCGCCTCCTTTTTTGGATGTTACAGTTGCCAACTGAAGCTGCAAGTCAACTGCATTGCCTCCGATCATTGCAATTCGTTGTATGCAGCCCTGTTCAATTTACAATGCATGTTTCCAGTCTAGATGTGTATGCTCGTTCAAATAGCAGATCCATTATTGATGTATTAAGATGTGCAAATTGGATGTCAGCTTCTTTGTTATTGGTTTTCAGTGTTATCAACTTGCTTGACTTGTCTTCCATTTTGCCGAGTCATGCAAGAATCTTACCTAACAATCATTCAGTTCATTCTCGTGATGGATTGCTCGGCTCTATGCTATCATTTTTTCTCAGATTACACAGTACAAATCAGACACTCAAAACGCACACACACTTCTATGAATGCACAAATGCAAATCTGACCTCTACGAGGATATTTGAAGCAAACCATCGAAGTCACAATTGACGCCTCGTTGTTTGTCTACGAATTTTTTTTACATGATTGTTTAGGTGGGTGAGCCTCTTAAGAGCATTTTCAAAACTTGTTTATGAGGCGATAAAAAAAATGTTGGGGCTATTTTCTTCCTTCATTCACCAATTCCTTTAAAATGGATATGAACATTATTTAATTTTTGTATAAAAAATTGTTTAATTTGACGATGTCAGCATTTGAGGCCACGATAACATAGTTATCTTTGAAAGGGGAGGATTGGGGCCCCATCGTCTCTTACCCTCTTTGCACTACCAATGAGGGAGATTCTGGGAGAACTAAAACATTGGGGCAAGTTTCGGGGGTCTGTTTGGAGACCTGTTTTTGAGTTAAACCCCAATATATTGATTTTGGAGAAGATTTTTGTTATCTCTTGGATATGCTCTAACAACCTTTTAACATTGTTTGACTCAAGCATAGTACCCGTTCGGGTTAATATTTTTACATGAAGTGTGAAAGAAAATATTAAAATTATGCTAGGTGCATGTTCATACTTGCCACTACAAAAAAGCAAGGTTTTAGTGACCAAGGAAAAATTTTCTTCTTGATCACTAAAAATTGATTAATAGTGAATAAGTTTGAAATTTTTTGTGGATATACGATTTTAATAACCAATGTTATATGTAGGTACGTTGGTTGCTATATAATTTTAGTGACCAACATATGTAATTATTGGTCACTATATACATATAGTGACAAGGTTTTAGCACCAAAATGTGATTAATTTTGTTGGTGATAAACTAGCTATTATGACCAACAATATAGTATCCAAGTAGCTTGGTGACTAAAAATCATTTTTCTCGTAGTGACGTGAGGTCTTGCGTAAGCAATTTGAACGCAAGGCATTACAACACACAACTTGAGATCATAACGACGGAATTCGTGGAAATTATGAGCCGATACCAAGTCCATTGATGTGCATTTGTTAACTCTTCCCAATCTTGACAAGAGAGAATTAGCAGAGAGAGCGGCACGGCGCTAGTCAAAGACCGGAGTAGATAAGCGCTAAGCGAGGTTAATGGATGGCTTTGCCCTTCGGTACCAAGTCTCCACGAGAAGAGCCAATCTTCAACAGGTTTGCAAATCAGCTACTAATAATATCCCATTGTCACAAACTACTTTTTGTTGAGGTCTTGAGGAACACGCAACGCAACATCTAGCGTTCTCTTCTGACTGCCCTTTTCTCTTGAATACTCCATATTAATATAGGACCTTTTAAATCGAGAAAAGTTCAACGATCAGTTCATAAAGGTCCACTTGCTTGGGTCGTTCTTTCATTCTACAAGTCACCTCTAACACGACAATGTTGCGTCCAAGAAAGGCGGCAGGGCAGCTGATTTTCTATATTCATTTTTCTTTGCCCCCAGCGAACAGTTGACTTTTGTTATGACTACAACGGGAAATGCACAGAGGGCTGAAAATGGCTTTCATGGGCCCGCGTGTGGGATTAGGCCCACAACATCTGTGGTGGAGGCATTTTCAACGATAAGTCTACAGCGCGAGCGGTCGCGCTCGCACCGTATCGTGCGTCCTGCCACGGCCCAGTCCAAGAGCGAGTGGATAAGGCGAAACTGAGAAAGCAGAGGCGGGCGGCCGGGGGCGAGCGGCGCGACGCAATGTCACCGGCAGTGGAGGAGGGCGACGGGGTTAGGGTTCAGGGGTTGTTGCGCTTGGGAGAGGGAGCTCCAACACCGGTCGGCCATAGAAGGAGGAGGTTTGGGGGCGGCGGCCGCGACCTGACAGCGGGCGGCGAGGTGGCAGGCAGGCAGTGGGCGGAGTATGTGGCGGGGGACGTCGCATCCCGACGAGTTAAAGGCGGGCGGCGGCGTGTGCGGACGGCGCGGTGCCACCGGCCTCCTGTGGTGGTGGCGGGCGGGAGGGGGCGGTGCTGGGGGTGGCGACGGCGCAGGGGACGGCAACGAAGGCCGCGGGGGCGGTGGCGCGCGACAGGGGTGGCGATCGGCGACGAGCTCCTCGACGATTGTCGGACACGTGACGGGTGCTGGCGCCGGACGCGCGCGCGCAATAACCGCCCCCCATTTTCAACCATGCATGCCGTCCCGTTGCGTGAGGATGACTACGTTCAACTGGTCCCCCGTGATGCTTCGACCGTTCGCTTCAACGGCAAGGGGGGAAAGGGGACCCCTCGTTGTACACTCGAGCATGGGCATCGATCCTATATTCCTAGTCTGGTCCAGCTGCGAGCTCTTGCCGGTTAGCATGGCGAGAACAGCACACATGGAGGCCTGTCGCCGGGTGATAGCTGCACGCAGAGGAGGCCGTTTTGGATGCACCTCCGCTGCTCGGACAAGAGGTCGTCCGGATGATTGGAGCGAGTCGCCACCACGAACCCGTCCGTTGCTCCACAGTCCAGCGCCACGTTTCTCCGGCATCCTCCCGAGGTCTTCTTCGTCTTCCACTCCCATGGAGACGCGGGGCTGAACGCTGAACCCCTCGAGGCAGCTGCAGAACGACGTGTGCGCCGCGCCGGCCCGGCATCGCAAACACTGAACGCGCCGCACTTGCTGTAGGCGTCGCAGACGTCCCTCGGCCCCCGGAAGAAGGTCTTCCACGCCCGGGCGCTCGCGTCCCACACCAGGCGCCTGACCACGCCGGTGTCCATCACCACGACGCGAGTCAGTGGCGCGCCGGCTTTCGCCGTGTACCCGTACCTAATCTTCCCGGGACTGGTGGTCACCTGGTACGTGACGAGGTACGTGTACGTCGACGCCTCCGGGACGCCGCTGAACAGGCCACCGGCCGTTCCACGGGCCCGTGCGGAACGCCTTGGCGTCCCTTTGCCACGTGACGAAGTCGGGTAGCCCGCCCGCTGGTGTCCAGCACGCGGCGGTTGGCCCCCGGCGACGGGCCGTCGGCGGAGCGCCACGACGTGAGGTAGAACCATGACAAAGGAAGCTAATACGGATGCACCAACAACCACATCGGTAGGAACCGGCCGTGCGGAGATTTAACTTGTCCTGTCATTTTCGCAACAATGAGATCAGATATCAAAATATGTCAAGCAGACGATGGCAAAGCAGCTAGCAGCACAGATGCATGCACGAACACGGTCACTATCTGCCTACATTTCTGTAAGTCGAAGAAGTACCTAATTCAGACTTGTTGGCTGACCTCAGATAGAGATCCTGTCCTCCATCGACGTAACGCAGATCGACGAGGCCGCTCGTCCAGATGATGCAGCTGCTCCCGGCGCCGCCTCCTCGGATGACAGCCGGCGCGTACGCTACGCAGGAGCAATTAGCGAGGCACCGCGTGGCGCACTCCTCCAACGCGACGGCCTCGTCCACCGACGCGTTGCGCGTGTCGGGGAGTTTCACCCCTCGAAACAGCAGGAACCCGTCCGTCGTCGTCGTTCCGTTCCCGGCGCCGGCGCAGTGGAGCGTCGCGTTGCGGCGGCAGCCGCCCGAGGCTTCCCTCATCCTCCACTCGTAGGCGTCGCAGACGTCCCTGGGGCCCTGGAAGAAGGTGCGCCACGCGCGTGTGCCCGCGTCCCACACCAGCCGCTGCACCACACCGGGGCCCTGGAACGAGCTGCGGTTCAGCGGCGTCCCGGAGATGACGACGTACGCGGACATGTTCGCGTACGAGCTCACCCGTAGGGTGAGCTCGTACGCGAACATGTCCGCGTACGTCGTCATCTCCGGGACGCCGCTGAACCGCAGCTCGTTCCAGGGCCCCGTCCGGTACCGCTCGGCTTCGCCGTCCCACAGCACGTTCTCCGGCGCGGCGCCGCTCGCGTCGGTCGTGTACCGGTAGCGACCCGGGGAAGGGTCGCCGGCGGAGCGCCACGACGAGAGCGACCACCCGGCCCCGGTCCACAGGTTCCTGCCGATCTTCATGCCCGGGAGCAAGGTGTTGGACGGGTGGTCGAACGACTGCCACAGGATCGCGCCGCTGCTCGGGTCGCCCACCACGACGAGGTTGCCGGAGTCGAGCAGCCGCGCCGTGGCGGGCGCGGTGGCGCCGGTCGTGTTCGACGACCACGCGACCTGGCCGGAGCCGTCGAGCAAGAGAAGGCTCCCTGCGTCGGTGATCGCC
The DNA here is from genome assembly GCA_007726485.1 of Eragrostis curvula. NCBI lineage: Eukaryota > Viridiplantae > Streptophyta > Magnoliopsida > Poales > Poaceae > Eragrostis > Eragrostis curvula. The sequence goes on from RWGY01000031.1 coordinate 25,773,494, forward strand.
AGCGCCCCGGACGTGTCGTCGAGAGGGCGGTCGCGGTTGGCTACCCAGTAGACGACGTCCTCTGACACTGAGAACCAGATTCCAAGATATCTTTTAGTGGACGCGCCGGGGGAGAAGAAGCCCAGGGTGAACGATCCGCCGGCCGAGACGAGCGTGTCGCCGTCCGTGACGTTGCGGCCCCGGCTGAGGATGTCAGAGGACGCAGCTTTGGCTGCAGGAGCTGTGAGAGCAAGGAGGAACAGATAGAAGTAGAGGACGTTGAGAAGGTTGCTGCTGGTCACCATGACTGGTGTTTCTTGCTCTTGCACAAGCTAAAAAAAGGTAACCACTGGTATGCACTGGTTACGTATATATGAGCAGGCGCACTGATGTTTCTCCTTCCCAAAGTGTTCGATGTTCGATGGATGCGGTGATGCATCTTGCGTGCAAGAATCGGTGAATCAGAGGGCCATGCAGCAGCAACGGTATACGACAGAGACACTTCTTGCTACTAGCCCACTTTTAAGCAGGAGTTGCAAGTCAACTACCTACCGTCGTCTTCCAGGTAATCACACAACCCACCCAACAAATCTATTTCTGCTTCCAAACATATTTTCATATACTGTAGCGTATATTATTTGGGCAAAGTTTTTTCCATGCACGAGACGTGCGATGGCCACGCATGCTATTGGATGTGCTACGACCTACGAGATTTTTAGCATATTTATGTGTGCATCAATCACAAAAGCACATCCAATGGCATATATGCAGGAGGAGTATTGCTATACATTGGATCTATTTGTACGATCAGTACTGTGCATATATTTCTTCAAAAAGTATTGTGCATATAATTTTGCCGCTTGGAGCATCTCAAAGGTCAGTAATTGATCGGGTCGTTGGACGTGCCTTGTCACTCGAGGGTATCTTGTTCTTAACTTCATAACTGACATCACTTGACCAATTCTTTACTGTGGGGACAGATCACATTCGCAATCATCTTAAGCCTCACAAGTCACAACCCAGCATATTTATACGTATTGCCGGTCCAAATACAAACTGAAGAAACATACCAAGAATCTGTACGATTATCTCACCCGATACATGATTGGTTGGTTAGTCTTGGCTTATTAAACATCTGATCTGATGAATGGAACGAACTCTGCAGATAACCCCAAGTTAGTGGTTTTATCACTCATGGCCAGGCCTGATTGCCCAATGGGCTGGAATAATCTTAACTCTATTCCAATCCTTTGCGTAAGTTTGGAGAGGCCCATCCAGCCGTTCTCAGAGATTTTTCTTCTTTCTATTTTTTTTTTAAACAACAACGCAGTCCATGTCGAGCAAAGTTGCATCTCAAGCTACATGTCATCCACAAGATGCCATGTCCCATTAATTCTCCTCTAGTAAGAAAGGAAGCATGAGCACATCTGCAGACTTAGTACTCTCTTAACAGAAATTCCATGAATTGTATCGTGATAATATAGCGTCGTGCCATCCATCATGGGAACAAGTATTACTAAGGTTCTTTGTTAGCTGCCCGGGATAAATAGAAAACCAAGCCAGGCAATGCAAGTCGTTGATAAATCTGAAAACAAACAACCAAACAAGTTGACTTCCATTTGTCCATCCTAATGCCTCAATCATTGATCCGTCATTTGAACGGGCATACATCTAGGCTGGAAATACACAGTGCAAAATAAGCAGGGCTTGCCTACAGAAAATTACAAGTAGGCAATTGACTTGCAATTTCAGTTGATATTTGCAATAAGATCCAAAAAAGAACAAGGCATTGCCTTAACGGAAGATGCCTGGAACAGAGCAGGGCTGCCAGAAGAAGCATGCAGTTCTCATTCTTATCCACGCCACGACGCATGCTCATGACAGCAAAAACCCATCCCAAACCATGGAGGCGATCTGCAGCGACATTCTCAGCCTTCTCCTCTTCTCATTCCTCCTGCTTCTATCTCCCAGATCAGCCTCGGCCGTCGACACGTTCAGCAAGGGCCGCAACATCACCGACAACGGGACGACACTCGTCTCGGCCGATGGCGCCTTCACCATGGGCTTCTTTTCCCCGGGTGTGTCAACCAAGAGGTACCTCGGCATCTGGTTCACCGTGTCAAGCAACGTCGTCTGCTGGGTGGCCAACCGTGACCGCCCCATCAACAACGACAACTCCGGCGTGCTGTTCGTCAGCGACACGGGGAGCCTGGTCCTGCTGGACGGCGGCTCCGGCCAGATCGCGTGGTCGTCCAACTCGACGAGCACCTCGCCGGTGGAGGCGAAGCTCCTCAACTCCGGCGACCTCGTCGTGCGCAACCAAGGCAGTGCTGACACGCTGTGGCATTCCTTCAACTTCCCGCAGAACGTGTTCCTGTCGGGCATGAAGGTGGGCAAGGACTTCTTCAGCGGCGCCGAGTGGTACCTCTCGTCGTGGCGTTCGCCCGACGACCCATCGCCGGGGGCGTACACCCGGCGGCTGGACATCGCCGGGCTGCCGGACAACATCGTGTGGCAAGGGAACGTCAAGACGTTCCGGTCGGGCCCCTGGAACGGCGTGGAGTTCGGCGGCATTCCCGAGGTGCGGTCGTACATGGGCGGCCTGTTCGACTACCAAATGGTGATCAGCTCGCGGGAGATCACCTACGGCTACCAGGTTAGGCCCGGCGCAACCTACACTTATCTCGTGTTGACGGACACCGGCAAGGCCAGGCGCCTGGCATGGGACGCGAGCAGCCGAGCATGGCGGGAGTACTATCAGGGGCCAAGAGACATCTGCGACGCCTATGGCAGGTGCGGGACGTTCGGCGTGTGCAACGTCACCGCAGCGGAGATTTTGTACTGCAGCTGCCTCACGGGGTACAGCCCAGCGTCGCCGTCGGCGTGGCCCAAGGATGCGTCGGGGGGATGCCGGCGTAACGTGAAGCGGGACTGTGGGCAGAAGACGGATGGCTTCTTGCCGGTGCGGAGCGTGAAGCTTCCGGACACCTACAACGCGACGGTGGACAGGAGCATCACGGTAGAGGAATGCAGGGCAAGGTGCCTCGCCAACTGTTCTTGCCTGGCCTACGCCGCCGCGGAGGTCCGGGTGGGAGGTAATTACACCGGCTGTGTCATGTGGTCGGACGATCTCATCGACCTTCGGTACGTAGATTCAGGGCAGGATTTGTACCTGAGGTTGACAGAATCAGAGCTCCCGCCGCCGTCACCGCCACCAACCTCGTCGCCCTCATCACCCCGAGCTGCTAAGTCGTTTCCTCCTGCGGTTGTTGCTGGTGCATCCGTAGGTTCCATCATTGGGATAACTCTTGTTGCTTTGTTAATCCTGGTGGTGATTAAGAGGCGCCGGAAAACTGAAAGACCAGGTAAATTACTAGTACCTTGGTTGCCTTTCCTCTCTTTTTTTTTTTTTGTTCTTTTTTGGCAGTTCCTATCAAGTTACATTTAAGATACAGATACTGCAAAAATGCTAATTGCCGTTGTACGTTGAGTTTTGCAGCTGATCGAAGGCCTGTGGAACATCCTCCTTCTAGTTCTCCGAGTACCCCTTCTGTTGAAATGCTTCGTTATGCGTCTCCCACTGTCCCTTTTGTTGATCTGTCTAGTCTAAAAGAGGCTACAGGAGATTTCTCCGAAAGCAATATCATCGGTCGCGGAGGATTTGGCATCGTCTATGAGGTATGTACATATTTCTGGAAATTGATTACGTGCAAAGCTCTGCTTAAGATTCTGGGTTCACTTTTTTTTTTTAATTCGTCACTCGTCAGTGACATTATTGTGTACACTCTATTTTGTCCATTCTAAATCACAGTTTTCTCCTCACTATAACCAAAACCTAATAATGTCATAGAAATATTTTTTATGGAAATTTCTTTGGTATTGTATCCATGTGATAAAGCTAAGTACTATTAGTTTGGGTCCGTATGCAAATATTTTGTTGTTTGAAGTTTGCGACATAACACCTTATTGTATAATTCACAGGGAAATTTACCTGATGGAAGAAACGTTGCTGTGAAGAGGCTGAATCAATCTTCTCTGGATGACGAAGGCGGTGACGATTTCATAAGAGAAGTGCGGGTGATGTCGAAGCTCAGACATCCGAATCTAGTGCAGCTTCTTTCGTATTGCAAGGATGGGAATGAGCGGATATTGGTCTACAAGTACATGAGGAACAAGAGTTTGAACCTCTACATATTTGGTACCTTCAAATAATTTAGAATAATTCGTATAATATTAATTCGTGCACAGGTGTTGCCATGGTTTTCCACAAAGTTCTCACTTACTTTTTATGGAACTGATAGGAGATCCCACACTCCGTGTTTTGCTAAATTGGGAGCGGAGACTGGAAATAATCCGAGGGGTTGCGAAAGGTGTTGCTTATCTTCATGGACTGAGTAATGAAGTGATTCACAGGGATCTAAAACCATCCAATATTCTTTTGGATGATAATTGGAGGGCCAAGATCGCAGATTTCGGCACCGCGAAACTATTTGTTGTCGACCAGAGTGATCCAACGATAATTCAAACAGCGTATGATTCAAATCTCAACTCTTTTTTTTTTTTTGATAAATAACTCAGAATATTTTTCAGTTCTAGCTACATTCGTAGACTTCTATAATATAGATTACAAAAGAATAATACAAATAAACGTTGAACCTACTCTGCTATAGGGTAGATATAACTATGCATTTGACAATAGTTAACTGGGTATAATTGCTCTCAAGTTATCAGTTGTACTTCTCTTATTGGATTCCGAGATAATTTTACCATAATGTGTGTCTACTCTAATACATATGTATGGCTTCCTTTATTTGGTTGTCCATATGTGAGCGGCCTCCATTGACTAATTAACTTGTTTTTTTTTTCCTACTGAAGAGGGTACACAGCTCCGGAATACATATTGGAACAATGCTTGACACTCAAGTGCGATGTTTATAGCTTTGGAGTTATCCTATTAGAGGTAGTCAGTGGGAAAAGAAACAGGAACTCACCAACATTCCTTCCTAATGTGAGCGCATTATTAATCCTTTTTTTGTTTGTAAAGCATTTTTTTCCCTTCTCATGGAACTGGCATAATTTTGTTATTCTTTTGTAGGCAAGGGAATCGTGGAACCAACATAAGATCAATGAACTTCTTGATCCAGCCGTGGCACAACCGGGACCTGAGCTTCTATTGGAATTGAAGAGATACGTACAAGTAGGCCTCCTTTGCGTGCAACAATTGCCTGACGACAGGCCTGCCATGTCGGACGTGGTTACAATGCTAAACAACACCTCACCCATTCATCGTCCTAAAAAGCCGGTGTTCGACAGTAGAATCGGGTCACCTCTCCGCGAAGCAGGAGATCACTCAAGGAAGGGCGAAGCATCCAATGCATCACACCACAGCGACACGATATATCTCACGTAATATTCCAGTGGTAACCCGGTGTGAGGAGGATGGATTCGCAACGGATGCGATGGCCAATTATTTCCTATTTTTGTGAATTGGAGGCTGAATTTGGGTACCACATTTCATTTTGTTCAACCTGTTGATTTCTTCCCCCTTTTTTGGGTGTAACCGGTTCATGTTACAAGAGTATACTAGATCTACAAATGTGTTTTCATGCACAAGGGCATCCGTCTCCCTGTCTTATCGATTGTCACTTAATTATCAGAAAAACAGGGTATAGAACTTCGTAAATGATGAGCGGTTGTGTAGTCGGGAAAAGATGCATACAATCACGCACACAACAACCTGATAAAGTAGAGATATGCACGCACCAGGCCGGAGGCAAGAGTTGACTGCAGGCACTCAGCCCGTCAGCCGAACCCCAACAAGAACCGGCGTGTGACGCGCGGTTCGGCGCCGAACATGGGGTCAGACTCAGACCTGTCCGGCGAACTGGTAGTCGTGCAGGACCATGGACATGCATGGCATCCATCTCATTTCCCTTGTGACATCGTTCAGAGCACAACTGTCTCTTCTCCAGGTAATGTGAGGTATCACTGGTAGCCCGCCCACCTTATGCGCCTCCAGGAGTCCAGGAGCACACGAACAGTAGCTGCATGACAGCGCTAGGCTGCCTGGGAATGTTGACTTCACAATTAACAGGAATTTAAATGGATCTTGAGTTAGAATAATTTCACATGCAGTCATTTTAATACTCGCAACCCACGTCTCAGAGGTTGGCCGCATCCAGGAAAAGAGGACATTATAGGTAGGTACGTTTGAAATGTGAAAATGAGCAAGAGAACCTTTTTTTTTTTTTGCAGACATCCATCGTTTCTTTCTTTCCCTAAAAATTGAGTAAAACTCGCAAAACCACAAGTTTTTTTTTTTTTGATAAAACTGTCACAAAACGACAGATTTAAGATACTACTTCACAAAACTACAGATTTTGCACATATTTGACCACATGACTACATATTTTATCAATTTTGTTCTTTTAGCCCGACGAGCGGGCAACCTAATGGGTATCAGAGAAAAAACATTTAAATCTGTAGTTTTGTGATAAAATATATAAATTAACATAACAATTTGTACCTTTATGAAGTTGTGTCTTAAATCCGTATTATTACGATAGTTTTGACAAAAATTATCTTCATAATTTGCTATTTTATATGCCTATTAAATGTTTATATGCGACAACACCCTATGCAATCTAGAAAACTTAGATATCTTTGGTTCCACGCTTCCTGGACATTTATGATGTTTTATGTTTCGAAAACAAACGTAATCTTAAGGCGTCGACTTCTCCACTGTGCATCATGACAGTCTGTCCGGGACAAGATAATCAAGAATACTTTGAACCACCTGTGCGGTAAGCAAGTCAACTGTTAGATCCCTTGCTGTTGTTGGTTACATGATTAGCTCCTTTGCAGCTGTCTTAGAGAAATGAAAACCAACTAAAACAAGTTGACTTTGCTAATTAAGCTTGCTTACATACCAATGAATGATAGATCATACTATTTAGTAAAAGAGAGTGAAAAAACAAAACAGGGATGCCTGGAAATAAAACAAAGATCGCACATATCCCGTCATAGTGATGTATGTAAGCCATTTTTTTTTCAAATGCCCAGAAAAATTTATGGGTCATTTTTATAAAAGAAGGGCTAAAGTGAGCCAAGGTTTAGGCCAAGCGCCATATGACTTACAAAGGTTGTGTATTGCGTAAAAGAAGAGCGAGGGGGGAAGATATGACTAAGTTGACCATAGGAATCCCAACCTCTTTGCACCAACAAATTGCAAGGGTTAATCCTGGCCATTGACGCGGCTGTATAGTACCTCAACTATGGAGAATTCCGAGCTAAAAATGTATAGTACCAATTGCAAGAGTTTATCCTGGCCATTCCACTCTTTCTAGATCATCCAAGTTACCAACTGGTCAGGTAAGCCATTCGATGAACAGTTCAAAGTCATTACCTGAGCTAGATATTTCCGTAGTCCTTTATTCCTCTGGCGTTTTGTTAGTGTGTATTCCAGTATCCCAAACCATGGATGCAACCTGCAGCCACACTCAGAACCTTCTCTTATTACTAATTCTTTCTCCCAGATCTGCCTTCGCTACCCATGCTTTAAGCAAGGGCCGCAACATCACTAACAATGAGACACTCGTTTTGTCCGATCGATGGTTCATTTACCATGGGCTACTTCTCCCCCGGTGTGTAAACCAAGAGGTAGCTCGACATCTCGTTCTTGGTGCCGAGAGGCGGCGTTTGTTGGGTGTCCAACTGTGGCTGCCCCATCAATGGTAACTCCAGCGTGTTAGTGGTTGGTGACACGGGATCGGAAGCCTTCTCCTGCTAGACAGGTCAGGCCAAACCGCCCATGGACCTCTTCCGCTGCCTTCTAACCCTAAAAGCACCGGGAACTCTAAGCCCTAGGCACCGTCATGTCTGGCGATCCACCCCCCCCCCCCCCCCAACCATGTCGACCGCTAGTCCATCCATCAGCAGCAGCCGTCAAGCACACCCAAGGGCGGAGGCAGAAATTGAGTCTGAGGGGGGCCAAGTTGTAGTATATAGGTCTTGAGGGGGGCCAGATTAAAATTTTGCATCCAAATACATGGTGAAAACTTGTGTTCAATGGCAGTGTGTGTCAAGCATATGGGGTGACAGGCCCCTGCTCGCCCCCTGCAGCCTCCGCCACTGAGCGCACCACCACCACCATGGCATCCCTCGATTGCCTCGGTCAAGACCCATGTCCCAATGACGCTCGGCTTCAAGGTCGCCAATATGTAACACCCCAAAATTTCAAAGCGTTCAAAAGGAATAAAAATCGCTAAAAATTTAAATTTTTGTCCAACTCTTACCTTGTCACGAATTTTCAAAACAAAATACATTAAATAAATTCAAACCTAGCTAGAAGCGGAAATTTTCTAAATATTAAAACTAGTGCTCAAGTGTTTGTTTTCATTTAAAATTCACTAAAAGTTTGAACTTTTGAATTTACAACAAATTAAAATAAATGCATGATTAAGGTCTTTAGCAAATCCACCTTGAATTTAAAACTTCAGATTTAAATATTTGCACAAAGTCCACCATATGCATTTTTGGTGCTTGTTCTATTTTATGTGTTTACTCTTTTTTAAAAAAGGTTCCTATTCAAATTTGAATTTCCATTCAAATTTGATCAAACTCAAATCCCAATGAAAAGGAAAAACTCATCTCTTTTCCTAAACCTATCGGGCCGAAACCCTTCCTCCTTTCCAGTCCAGTCCGGCCCAGCACGCACCTTCTCCCTTTTCTTTTTCTGAGAAATCGTAGTGGGCCGCATACTCTCTCTCGGCCCAGCACAACCCAGCCTGCCAGCCCGTCTCCTCTCTTTGTCTCACTGACAAGTGGGCCCCACTTGTCAGCCTCTCCTCCTTCCTCCTGCCAGCGCCAGAAGCGCCCATGCCGCCGTGACGCCGCCGTGCGTCGACTCCACCGCCTCGTCCCGTCGCCCACGTGCAGCCCGGTGTCCAGTCGCCTCCGAGCCGCTGTAGCCATCCCGAAGCTCCGTCACCAGCATGGCTGTCCACCTCGTCGCGTCCCGTCCGCCAGGCGACCGACGACCGGAGACCGACAACCGGAGACCGCGGTCGCGACCACCCCCCAGCCTCACCTCTCCTCCCGCCTATAAATTCGGGTGCGCGCGCACCTCCTCTCCCTCTGCTCAGCTCACCTCCGCCCTCCACGAGCTTCAATCGAAGAATTTCCCCATTTCTCTCTCTCCTCGTCGGCGACCGTCGATTCGCCGCTGTGGAGCACTCCCTCTCTCTCTCCAGGTGCGCTCCAACATCACGAGGTTGAGCTGCTCCTCCTGCGCCTCTTCGCTTAGCTCAAGGAGCCCCAGAGCACCCTCTGCACCGCGCGCCGCCGTTCGCCGCCGCGCGTGCTCGACGCCGGCCACCCTCCCGGCCGCGTCTCTGTCGCCGCGTACGCGCCTCCGCTTCGTCTCGGTGACGTGCACCGCACCGGCCATCAAGAAGTCGACGAGCCGCCCTCCTTCCCCTTCTCCGTCAAGCGCCGCCGTCGCGCTCCGCCTCGCGTCGTCGTCAGCACCCCTCCGCCCGTGCGCGACGTCGACGAGCCCCGTGGTGAGCGCGTCGTTCTCTCCTCTCTCTCCCGCACTCCCTCGCATCAAGTTTAGCCCACGGGAACGCCGGGAAGCCAACTCCGGTGAACTCCTCCCATGGCGCCGCCGCCTCTGTCGCCGCCGGCCGCCGCACTCACCTCCCAATCACCTCCGGCCCTCCATTTCCAAACGAACGGCCAGGATTAAAAGAGGGCGTACCCTTTCGATTCATTAAATCGCGCCCGTCCCGTGAAGATCCGACGGCCCAGATCGTCCCGGTCCACCACGGACCCATGGACCGCACCCCGGCCCCGGTCCACAGAGCCGTGGACTCGGTTCACATATTTTCCAATAGGAAAATAAACCCAAAAATTCCAGAAAATCCCAGCCCCTGTAATCTTACAGATAAGCCCCTGATCTTTATTCTATTTCTGTTTAGGTCCTGTATTTTTACAGAAACAACCTTATACTTTTCTGTAATTATATTTTAGCCCCTGTCTTTTTACACCAAAGCCCCTAAACTTTTCCATAATTACAGATTGGTCCCCAAAACTTTCTGTAATTTCATTTCAGTCCCTAAATCCTTTCTGTAATTATAAATATGCCCTCGGCATATTTTTGTAATTACAAGTAAGCCCCTGGAACCTATAAACCTATGTAATTGCATCACCGAAGCTCCGTTTTGAGCGATTCTTGCGCTCACGCGTTCGTAGAAATGCGTAGTACCCTTTGGTACTAAAATTGGAGCACTAGAACAGACCTACAAGCCATCAATGTCCAAAAATCCCATATCGGCAAGTCATATGACGTCGATGTCACTTGTCGCAAGTGCGCATTCGTCAATTGGCGTTGGGCCTAACCAATCTTGCAACACCTTTCACCTTAAAACCTAGTACCTTCCTTATCTCAATACATCCTTCCGCCTTAACCTTGTATGTCGCACATACACCCTCACTCGCTAGCAGCGAACCTACCCAATCCTTCGTGTTGTAACGCCTGGAAACCTAATACCCTAAATCCCATGTCGGTAAATCATGTGATGTCGATCTCGCGCATCAATGCTCGTTCATCTTTTGGCGACGAGCTTATCCAATCTTGTCGTACCGCTCTATATCATAACCTGGCAACCTTTTTCATCGCAACTCTTTTACAACCCCAAACCTAGTTCAATCGTCGCTCAATCAACCTTAATCTATTGACTACCCTCGACCCCTACCAAGCTTTGTTATTTATTATTATTTTCGTATTTATTTGGTCCTTTCATTAGAGCTTATTGGATTTATTGTTCGTTGTTATTTTAATTGCTGATTGATCTTAATCAGTTGATCTTTGTCTTTTATTTGCAACCGTGCACTCATGTCATGCATAATCACGTACACGTGCCATCGTCAAGCGCTTAGCTCATGGCAAATAATTAGTAGAATAATCTTAGTAATTAATCAACTTAGTAAGTAATTAATAGATAATCACCATTAGTTAATACCCTAACATAAGTAGGTAATTAAAGTGACACACCTTGCACTTGTACGTTTGTTGCATGAACCTTTATATAGGTTACGACCTATATAAAGCCGTAATGCTGCCAATGTACGACTAACACGTACACACGCCGTCTCTACCTACACCTACCCGCATGCATTTATCATGGTTTAGCATCTCTCATATACATCAAAAGCCCTAGTGCTCGATGCATCACCCCTAATAGCCTCTCTTAAGATAATAAGCTCCTCCTAAAGTAAAACCTAATGCATCATACATGATTTGTGCCTTTGGCTTATATCGGTGTTCTATTGGTTCTTATTGGAGTTAATTGGATCTTGTGTGGTTCTTCTCGATCTTTATTTCCTTTGCGATAGTTTGTTTATACGGTATCTTTTTATACGCTAGATTACGCGAGATTCGAGGAAGAACTAAAGGAAGATCCAGAAGATACAAGCTGCAAGGACGAGCTTCGACGAAGGACTTGAAGACATCGACCTCGACATACGAGTCAGAAGATACAAGCTTCTAGGAAGGACCTGAGGACCCGGATTACGAGGACGTGAAGAGGAAGACTAATTAGTGAAGGCAAGCTCTACATCTCCTTGATCATGATTGAACCTACTCTTCTCGCAATGCACCTATAGAGCCTACTCTAGTATTATGCATTACTTGTTATTTTACTGCTTGTGTAGCTATGGACCTACTTGTTTATTGATATTAATGTCTGTTACTAGGGCGTTGGTATCTGAATCCTTGTTTACCCCTTTGTTTACCTGTTACCTTGATAACACTAGGATAGTTCCATCATTTTTATGATGGCACTTTTACCTTGCTATTAGAATGCTTAGGACCCTTGCAATGTTCCTACATTGCTACACTTTACACCTATATATGTTTTACAACGGTGTTAAATGAGTTTGGTGGTGTGTGTGATATAATGGGTTTAGGAGTAGCACAACTGTGTTAGGTGATGATGTTGATGGTGGCGGTGATGATGGGATGGGTTGGATTGCGGGCAAGGCCACTAGTGAATGGATGTTGTTGTTATAGGCCCCTAGTGTGGGATATGGTGCTTGCCCGGCCATATAAGGACCGGTTCTGACGCCCGTAACATAATGATTTCTCGTACAACCACGGAACCCGTAATGGGAAGGACTTACCCTACCTTCTTGGTGCCCACTGCAAGAACCATCGGAAGGCCAGCCGGGCAACGGGGGACCAGGAGAAGACGCGGGGGAGTACAATTAACCGCGGTCTGGCTTGACACAGGGGAGTTACCCGCAGCCTTGCTCGGGGGAGTGGTTACCTGTTTGTCAAATAAGCCCCTGGGCGCGTCCCGTGGTGGAATTGTGGGGACACTCGGAGGAGATGGATTAAGCGTTATGTACCCCCTTGCAAAGGGTGCATAGCTCGTGGGAAAAGATGTACAACCGCTGCAGAGTGTAAAATTCATCCGGATGGACGTTGTCACGGCATATGACACATTATTGTTGCGCACGTATGGATTAGCCACTTCTCTCTTTCCTTGGCGTGTGAGTGGGTTGAAGTCAGCCCGTGTTTTGGAAGTGATGGCAAGTGTGCCGGGTCGGTATGATCCTTGAGGTCAGAAGGCCCAACTAAAACTTGGGAACTGGCGGGAAGGCTCCATACCCCCCAGGACCAACCAACTAAAATATTGACAATTAATTTTCCTGTTTTATCTATGAATCCTTGTCTTGCTTTAGTGAACCCCGCATAAAGTTTGCTTTGCTGCAAATAAACCCCATAGCCTCCTCCTGGCTAAGACCAAGTATGCATGTATATATATACCCTTGTGTAGTGTAGGGCTTGCTGAGTACCTTATGTACTCACGCGTTTGCGATTGTTGGTTCAGTAGGAGAAGACTTCGTAGAAGACGACGACGTTTGGGTTTTCGGTTCTGCCTCTCAAGTGTGCTTGTGGCTTTGGGCCAAACTTTCCGCTGTCTGCTTCACCGTTAGCTGGTTGGTTGGACTTGGATATTTCCTTGTCGTACCGACGCTAAGGGTCCTATATCAGGTATTATGCTTATTTGCCTATTCGAAGTATGCTGTTGATTATCATATCTGTGTTCTTGTGCGTATCAGCTACTGATCCAGGGACTGATACAGGATGCACAACATATTCCAGAAATGGGGTATGACACAATAACTCCAAGTGGTCCACCTATTTCACGTCCGCCTTCAGCAAGTTTTTGTTATATAGACGATGTACATTTATAAAGGATAGAAATCTCGGAATACAAGGACTCAATAGATATCATTTAGCATTGTTTTTCTTCTGAGGTCGTTAGCACAGCTTAGTTAGTGCAAATTTGCACTAACTATCTTGTCCTAATGACATCAAAACAAAAACGGAGGGAGTAGTTGTAGGTTTCAAACACCCTTAGAAGATCTCTTTCATGGAACAGCGGCTTCGTCCTGCTGTGCAGCTCGAGGAATGTTGATATTTTCGTTCCTGGTAGCCAACATCGCGACAACGGTTGACATGTCCGACCTGTCGTCCGCTGCTTCATGAACGCAACGAAGCCCGATCGTCACGCACCTCTCTAGCTCAGAGCTTAGCACAGAATTAGGCGGAGATACAGGCAGGGGAACCACTGGATCGAGAAGGGCCATAGGCATGTTTTGCTCCCAGAACACCCGTGCCTACACAAAGATTAGTAGCTTATTTTACTTGCGTTGTGTGTTGCCTTTTGGCGGGTCTTTCAAAAAAAACATTATCAATAAAGCCAAATTTTGCAGGATCGTTCGGTGAAAAAGAGAAACAATCCCTCCATTTGTAGTGTTCAAATGAACAAAATCTCAGATTGACTTACAGATGAAATAAGTCCCCGCGATGGGCCGTTCCGTCGCCCGCTAAGGATTTCTAGCAGAATAACCCCAAAACTATACACGTCACACTTCAAGGTCATGTCCCCTTGCAAGGCATACTCCGGAGATGCATATCCCCTTGGTTTAGAACTCGGTCATGTCAGTTGGATAAAAAGAGAAAATGTGTGTAATATATTTATTTAAAGAAAATAGCATGTAAATATATAAACCGGCAATTGGTTAGAGAGGTTAGAGATTACATCTCAAAAAAATGTCCGGTGGAAATTATTAGAGAGTACACGGTTACTCACGGTGAAATGACAATAGTCGGATCGGACTGATCTGGCTGATCAGAGATGAATAGCTTTGCCGTGTTGAAGTCAGCTATCTTGGGTCTCCAATTATCATCTAGTAGCACGTTGGAAGGCTTCAAATCTCTGTGGACAACACTCTCATCTGATCCCGCATGGAGATATGCAACACCATGTGCGACGCCCTGGATTATATCCAACCTTTGTCTCCAGTTCAGCTTAGCACGGTCCCTAGGTTCGCCTGTATAGATGTCAGATACATGCACATAACACGTCATGCATAAGGATGGAACGAGACTATGATCATAACATTAACATGTAGGAGACGGAGTACCAAATATATAGAGGTCCAGGCTCTTGTTCCGCATGTAGGCATAAATCAGCACGCGTTCGTTGCCTTCGTTGCAGTAGGCAAGGAGGCGGAGGAGATTGCCATGCCTGAGACTGGCCATCACGAGCACCTCTCTTTCGAAATCGCTCTTACCTTTGTCGGTGAGAGCTGACTGCTTCAGCCGCTTTACTGCAACCGTTCTCCCGTCAGGTAATTCGCCCTAGCGATAACAGATAATGTTATTGGTACTGCAATGATGACTACTAATAATATGTACAAATTACAATCCACATTGAATATTGCAACTACTTCACGGCATTTCTTGTTAATTGAGGTAGTCACATTGGAAGTACCTGATACACTATAGCAAATCCACCTTCGCCAATAACATGGCTACGGGAGAAATCTCCCGTGGCCTCCTTTACAATAGGAAGATCTAAACGAAGAACGCCGATATTTTGATCCTGAGGAACAATTCCTGCAGCATAGGAGCATATATTAGCCAGTCTGGTGGACATTAACTGATCTAGTTCCCATCCGGCGGATATTAACTCAATCAGGTCGCCATGCAAGCAAAAACCGATAGAAAAGTAGAGAAGAAAGGGTCGTATTTACCAGCTGAGGCACTGCGCTTCGTTCTCCACCAAATCAGGAGAAACATGATAACAACAGCAACAGTGGAAGCTAAAGGTGCAACAACGGCCGACAGAGGAAAGTCCTTGTCTGTTATGTTAGATACAGTTTCAAAACTTCATGTTACTGATCCAGTGATCCCCACAGTAAATTTTAAAGGAAACACGCATAATGAAATCGTATGGTGGCCTTCCTGAAGAAAACAAAAAGACTAAAAAATGCATGTTATTTCCGTAAGAACACTAAAAATGGTTGTACAACCTAACCAATGATTATAATGTCACCTAAATTTACTGTGAAAGAATATGAAGTGGAATCAGTCAAAGATAGTAAAAAGGTTCATGCATCAAAACTGAAATAACGTCCATACCTAGTTCAGACTTGGCCAACCTCAGGTACAGATCCTGCCCTTGGTCAACATACCGAAGATCAACTATATCAGCCGTCCAAATGATGCAGCCGCTACCACTACCGCCTCCTCGGATGTCCGCGGCGGCGTAGGCCACACACGAGCAGTTGGCGCGGCACCTCCGCCTGCACTCCTTCACCGTGATGCCCGTGTCCACCGACGCGTTGTGCGTGTCGGGGAGCTTCACCCCTTTCACCGGCACGAAGCCATCCGTCGTAACCCCAGAGCTACTACACTGCAGCGCCACGTTTCGCCGGCATCCACCGTAGAAATCCCTCAAGTTCCACGCCGACTGTGACGCGGGGCTGAAGCCCCTGACGCAGCCACAGAACGACGTCGACGCCGCACCGGCATCGCACAGGCCAAACGCCCCGCAGTTACCATAGGTGTCGCAGGCGGCGTCTCTCGGCCCCTCGAAGTATTTCTGCCACGTCCGGGCGTTCGCGTCCCACCCCAGACGCCTGACGACGCCGGTGTCCATCACCACGACGCGAGTCAAGGGGGCGCCGGCTTTGGCAGTGTACCCGTAGGATATCTCGTCTGGAATCGTTGTCACCTGGTACGTGACCAGGTTCGAGTACGACGACACCTCCGGCACACCGCTGAACCACCGGCCGTTCCACGGGCCCGTGCGGTACTTCTTGACGTCGCCTTGCCACACGATTAAGTCGGGCCGCCCGCTCGTGTCCAGCACGCGGCGGAAGGCCCCCGGATATGGGTCGTCGGCAGAACGCCACGACGTGAGGTACCACTCGACGCCGTTCCACAGGTCCTTGCCCAACTTCATGCCGGACAGCAACGTGTTCGACGGGTGGTCGAACGACTGCCACAATAAGACGGTGCTGCTGCTGCTGCCTGGGTCGCGCACCACTAGGTTGCCGCTGTCAAGGAGCTGCGCCTCCACTGAAGAAGAGCTGGCAGTGGAGTTGGAAGACCATGCGATCTGGCCGGAGCCATCTCGCAGTAGAAGGCTCCCCGTGTCGCTGATCACGAGCACGCCGTTGTTGTCCTGGAGCGGGCGCTCACGGTTGCCCACCCAGCAGATGGCTTCACGAGACACCGTGAACCATATGCCCAGGTAGTACCTCTTTGTTGGCGCCCCGAGGGAGAAGAAGCCCAAGGTGAACGTGCCGCCGGCGGAGACAAGCGTCTCGTCGCCAGTGATGTTGCCGCCCTTGCCGAGCGTGTCTGCGGCGCGCGAAGGCGTTATGGGAGAAAGAAGCAAGGATGAGAACAGAAGAAGGTTGAGAATGGTTGCTTCCATGATTTGGGATGCCTCTCAGCGCGTCAACCCATGGATCAGAAAGGTAAGGTTACAGCTGCACGCCTTCTTCACGGCACTATCTCTCTCACGCACACAAAAATAAACAACATTGCTATAGAGATCGCGTCAACCGTATACTACCAGTCCTAATTAGCGATCAGCTCCCAACGCTAAGTGATAAACACTGGCCGTTCAGTCCGGTTGGACGACCCGATCAACATTTCCAAAAAAAAAAATTAAAAAAAAAATCCAATGTCGTCAAAGCTTAGTTACCAGTCAATTAAGCAACATGGACAACCTTGTTATTAACATTCTATATCCCTATTCTCTTTGACCCTTCAAAGATCTTACATAAATTAGACCAAACAATGCGGTAAGCCACACCAAAATATGTGGAGTCAAATTGCTTGGGTTTAGATTTTTATTATGCTAAAACAGCTGTCACACGAACTGTAATTTAGCGAACCGAGACAGGCAGTATAAAACAGTTGAATTTTTCATCACAGATTTATTGTGCGAGTCAGAGGAAAGAAGGTAACAGTTGCATAATGTACTAAACAACAGTTCTTTTGTTTTGGAGACGATATACTTGTTAGACAGAACAAATTAGTACATATAATTTATTATGTTTGATGATTGGTTACAATGACTGAACATAAAACTTCAGTACAAAATTTTGGTTGGACAATACACAATATGTCAAGCAAGTTGTCTAAAGCATAATGATGTGTTTTTAACAATACACGAGTTTTTATTTCTAGCCACTGTTGCAAATGGAAGAGATAGGTTTGAAATAAAACGAGGTTGTTGTATGCTTGAAACCACTATGACGAAATTTTATGCCAAAAACGGCTGGCGTTTTATTAATAGAATCCAACACTTTAACTTTGTGAAATTCTTTTTGGGCTTTTTGTGTTTCCACAAACTGTTGATGGGTGACTTTTTTAATAATAAACAGTTATTCTCATAGTAGGTACAGAGCTGAAATATTGACTCGTAAAAAAAGCTGAAATGTTGAAATATATTGTCAATTCTTAAGATGTACTTTCTCTATTTTTCAATAACTGTCACTGTTGACTTTTACTGTTCTAACTTTGACCATTATTTTTTCATTAATATATAATTAAACTCTCATAAATATATTATGTTACTAAAATACTATCTACACCACATCTATTAATTATATGTTTATTTTATATAACTAAGTATTTTAAAAATTATTAAACAGTCAAAATATGAATAGTATAGTCAACAGTGTCAATTATAAAAAAACGAAGGAAGGACATGTTGACCAGAAGTGTTATCGGGTTGTACTGTAGCAGTCAGGACTGCAACGGACTGGGCCCAATCACAGCGTTACGGGCCTTGGGCCACTTTATTTGACTTCGTCACGTGAGGTTGACTACGGTGGACGGGTCCCGCGCCATGGCGCCACCGTTCGATTCACCGGCAAACGGGCTCTTCGTTCCACAATCAACCGGCGGCCTCTTAGGCTGGTCCAGCTGCGAGCTTTTGCTGGTAAGCATGGCGAGAGCAGCAGTCATGGCAGGCCGATCGCCAGGTGACTGGTGCACGCAGAGGAGGCCGATCTGAATGCACCTTCGCAGCTCGGACAAGATGTCGGGGTCGGAGCGAGGCCGCGGCACCGCCGGATCAAGAAGGTCCATGATCCTGCGCTCTTCCCAGAGTTTCCATGTCTGCAAAATCACCTTGATTCAGAATGGCTATCTGGAAAAAAAAAATGACTCCAATTTAGTAGACTCACATGTGAGAGAAGGCTCGGTTCAGCGCAGTTCCTTCTTCCGCTGACAACCTCGAGCAGGATGACTCCGAAGCTGAAGACGTCGCATTTCAGCGTCATGTCTCCTTCATTCGCGTACTCTGGAGACGCGTATCCACTTCACGTAACTCGGTCGTGTTAATGTTAGTTAAGACATCAAGAACACGGCTCCAGAAAGGATGTACAGAACAGAAACTACTCACGGTGAAACAACTACAGTTTGCGTTCCTGTCTGATCGGCAAGGAACAGCTTTGCTGTGCCGAAATCTGCTATCTTGGGCTTCCAGCATTGGTCCAAAAGCACATTGGCAGGCTTAAGGTCTCTATGAATTACGTTCTCGCCTGATCCCTCGTGAAGGTAGCAGACTCCTCGAGCAATTCCCTGGATGATTTCTAATCTCTTCGGCCAATTCAGGGAAGCACGGACGCTAGGATTGCCTGTCAGTTTCAGTTCCAAGCAATGAAGTGTAAATTATAAACTCTTTTTGGAGAACGGTAAAATATAAACTCAATCTAGTATGTTCACATTTGTTGCCGCATGTCTGTGGCAATATACGTACCAAATATGTGGAGATTAAGGCTCTTGTTCTGCATCAACTCGTACACCAATATTCGCTCGCCGCCTTCGTTGCAGTACGCCAGGAGGCGAACAAGATTGTCGTGATGGAGGTTGGACATGACTTCTACTTCCCTTGTGAAATCGTTCAGGACTCTATTAGGAAGGGATGAAACCTTTAGTTTCTTCACGGCAATCTTCCTCCCGGGTAATCCTTCGCCAAGAGGATGATCATGTGGTAGCTGACCCTGCGAGCAATCAGACTATCAGCCATACAACTCGCAATGTGTTAAGGTTCGACGAAAACAATTAAAGGACTTTGCAGACCTCGTAGACGACGGCAAAGGCGCCTTCCCCAATCACATTGCTTTTGGAGAAAGTCCTTGTGGCCTTCTGTACTGTGGCCAGATCAATGGAGACAACGGTAGTCGAATTCAGAGGCTTGCCTGCTTCCACTGGCGCAACACTACCATATTGAACTGCCACTGCGTGACGCCAGATTATGCACCTCCTGTTTTTCCAGAAAACAAAGGCCAGCGAAAGAAAGAGGATTGCCACCATGCAACAGATGCATATGGCTGCGATGACGGCCGTGCTTATCCTCCTCCGGCTCCTGATATTGTCTGAGATATGACAGATGCACGTCTCAATTGTCAAAGTGGAAAAGGAAAAATACCAACAGTTGAATAGCCCCTCCTCTGACATACGTACCTAGTTCAGATTTCGCTAACCGCAGGAACAGATCCTGGCCCCGGTCGACGTACCGAAGATCGATGATGTTATCCGTCCAGATGACGCAGCCGCTACCTTCCCCGCCTCCCCGGATGTCGGCAGCAGCGTAGGCCAGGCAAGAACAGTTGGCGAGGCACCTCGCCCTGCACTCCTCCACCGTGATGCTGGTGTCCACGGTCGCGTTGTGCGTGTCAGGTAGCTTCACTCCACGCACCACCACGAGCCCGTCCGCTGCTCCACAGTCCAGCGCCACGTTTCTCCGGCATCCACCCGAGGTCTTCTTCATCTTCCACTCCGACGGCGACGCGGGGCTGAACCCCTCGAGGCAGCTGCAGAACGACGTCGACGCCGCGCCGGCGTCGCACACGCCGAACGCGCCGCACTTGCCGTAGGCGTCGCACACGTCCCTCGGCCCCTGGAAAAAGGTCTCCCACGCCCGAGCGCTCGCGTCCCACACCAAGCGCTTCACCACGCCGGTGTCCATCACCACGACACGAGTCAGTGGCGCGCCGGCTTGCGCCGTGTACCCGTAGGTAATCTCCCCGGGACTAGTGGTCACCTGATACGTGACGAGGTACGTGTACGTCGACGCCTCGGGCACACCGCTGAACCACCGGCCGTTCCACGGGCCCGTGCGGAACGCCTTGACGTCGCCTTGCCACGTGACGAAGTCAGGCAGCCCGCTCGTGTCCAGCACGCGGCGGTAGGCGCCGGGCGACGGGTCGTCGACGGAGCGCCACGACGTGAGGTGCCACTCGGCACCGGTCCACAGGTTCTTGCCAACCTTCATGCCGGACAGCGACGTGTTCGACGGGTGGTCGAACGATTGCCACAGGATGGAGCTGCTGCCACGGTCGTGCACGACGAGGTTGCCGTTGTCGAGGAGCTGCGCCTCCGCGGCCGGAGAGGTGCTGGAGGCGTTGGACGACCATACGATCTGGCCAGAGCCATCTAGCAGGTGAAGGCTTCCCGTGTCACTGACCACCAGCACGCCGGCGTTGTTGTTGAGCGGGCGCTCACGATTGGCCACCCAGCAGACGGCTTCACGGGACACCGTGAACCAGATGCCGAGGTAGGTAGTACCTCTTTTTTTTTTTTTTAAGGAAACACGTCCACAAAGGGCTATTTATTTATTCATATGCAAGAAAGTTTACACAGTTTAGCCCAAACAGGCCAGTTACATGTAAAGACTTTGAAAGGACAATTATTTTGATGATGCACGTTGGAACAAGAGAACAGATTGTTCTCCTTCCTACTACCAACAGCATTCCTAGCAAGAGTATCTGCTATGTAATTATTTTCTCTAGGAATGTGATGGAAATGCATATCTATTTTTGTCCTCATGCATTCCACTTCCCTGATAATATTTCTGATGCGCCATTCTTGAGGGGTTTCCTGTGGATTATTAAGGCTATAAGCCAAGCTCCAGTTATCAGTAAAGAAATCTCCATCTTTAATTCCAAGCCTTTCCGCCATCCAGATACCTAGAAAAAGGCTAAGAGCTTCTGCATGTAATGGAGAATCTGAATCTGGAAGGCTTGTTGATGCTTGAATCTGAATCGACCATGGTGAAGGATCACCCTGATACGAAATAAAAATGCCAAGGCCAGAATCTTTCCCTGCAATAGTAGTACCTCTTGGTTGACGTCCCCAGGGAGAAGAAGCCCAAGGTGAAGGTACCACCGGCCGAGATCAGCGCCTGGCCCTCAGTGATGTTGGTGCCCTTGCCGAGCGTGTCGGCAGCCAAGGCTCTGGGAGAAACCAATAAGAACGAGAAGAGGACAAAGTTGAGAAGGTGGCTGCATGTCGCATCCATGATTAGGAATGCTTGTTACACACATGCAGTGGCTATTCACTGCCGTACTTTATACTGTACTAGTTGTACAGTGCTAGTCGAAGACCTGATGATCAAGGGTTGACTTTGGTATTTTTCACTTTCTTGCCACCTCGATAAGAGCGAGCTACAATTCTTTTCCGGTTTACACAAGCCGGTCAATCCTCCAACAGGTTTGCAAGCCTGCAACTGTGGATACAAAATGTTTCGCTACCATAGCCTACTTGCCTGTCAGTCGAGGAACATGCACAATCTACTGATCTTTGCAGGCAACGTTATTGGATCAGACGAACAATGATTAAGGTAAGCAAGCTGGTCAATAAATGGAGGTCAAGTTGCGTTGTCTAGTTCTCCATTTTACAAGTTTCATCCACCAGAAAACTATCGCTATGAATTCATGATGCAGCCAAGAGTAAGAGACGACGAAGCAGTTGACTTTCTTCAGACTAAACGCAAGTAAGACTAAACGCAAGTAAGAACTGTACGATTGCCAACTGAACTGAACTTAACTATTACTGGGCCGAACAGTATTTGACCGGGCCGCAGGAAAAATTAGGACGAATCCACTTTGTTGCAGGTCTTTTCACCCATGTCATCTCCTTACGTGAGTTTGACAACGGTGGACGGGTCACTCGCCATGGCGCCACCGTTCGCTTCATCATCAGCAAGAGGACTCCTCGTTCCACGCTCGAGCATTGGCGTCCTAGGCTGGTCCAGATGAGAGCTCTTGCTGGTCAGCATGGCGAGAACATCAGACATTGCCGGCCTGTCCCCGGGTGACTGTTGCACGCAGAGGAGCCCGATCTGGATGCACCTCCGAAGCTCGGGCAAGAGGTCGGGGTCGGAGCGAGGCTGCAGCACAGCCGGATCGAGAAGGTCCATGACCCTGTGCTCCTCCCACAGCTTCCATGCCTACAGAATCACCTTGGAAGTGGTGTAAGAAGCTAGGCATCCATCATGGTTATCTGAAATTCCACAGCAAGTTATAGACTCACCTGTGATAAGAGACTCGGTTCAGCACTGTTCCTTCGGCCACTGATGACCTCGAGCAGGACGATCCCGAAGCTGAAGACGTCACATTTCAGCGTCATGTCACCGTTTACATACTCCGACGACGCGTATCCCCTTTGATATAAATTGGGCAAGTCAGTGATTCAGATGTGTTCATTCAGATCGATGTCAAGAGTAAAAGAAACTAACTACTCACGGCGAGACTACTACTGTCTGCGTTCCTGTCTGATCGGCAAGGAACATCTTTGCCGTGCCGAAGTCAGCTATCTTAGGCTTCCATTGGTGGTCCAAAAGCACATTCGACGGCTTCAGATCCCGGTGGATCACGACGATCTCGCCTCTCCCCTCGTGGAGGTAGCACACACCCCGAGCGATTCCATGGATGACCTCCAATCTCTTCGGCCAATTCAGTGAAGCACGTATGTTCGGTTTGCCTGCCAGTTCCAGACTCCAAGATATGATATTTGTAGCACATATATACGACACTGAAGCAACATGTTTGCTTTGCTTGTACACGCAGAAATGCGCGGTGCTGATACACAGCACGTACCAAATATGTAGAGATTCAGACTCCTGTTCTGCATGTACTCGTACACCAGTAGCCGTTCATTTCCCTCGTCGCAGTACGCGAGGAGCCGGACGAGGTTATCGTGCCGAAGCTTGGACATGACTTCCACCTCCCTTGTAAAATCGTTCAGGATTCTGTTGTTAGGAAGAGATGAAAGCTTAAGCCTCTTTACAGCGACCTTCCTCCCCGGTAATCCATCGCCAAGAGGATGATCATTTGGTAGCTGACCCTGCAGACAGTAACGCATAATTGGCAGAGTGTTTATCTGGTGCAGAATCTGCATGTCGGTAAATTTGAAACGTGTACTCGACAAAAAATAAGTACCAGTGTACTACGATGATTGGCACAGACCTCATAGATGACGCCAAATGCGCCTTCGCCGATCACGTTCCTTTTGGAGAAACTCCTTGTGGCTTTCTCTACGGTGTGCAGGTCGACGGAGATGACACCCGTAGAATTCAGAGGCTTTCCTACTTCCATATAAGTAGCACCACTGTCTTGAACTGCCCGTGTGTCCCTGCCACGCCTGATCTTGCAACTCTTGTTCCTCCAGATGATAAAGGAAACAACAAGGAAGATAGCCGCGATCACGCCAACCACACATATGGCTGCGATGATGCCTGTGCTTATCCTCCTGGTATAATGATCTGAGGAAATTTCACAGATGCGCCTCTTCTCTCAAGAAGAAAAACGTACGCCAACACTATGAAACTGGAAATATGTAAAGTACGACATACCTAGTTCGGCCTTGGCGAGCCTAAGGTAGAGATCCTGCCCTTTGTCGACGTACCGGATATCGACGATGTCATTGGTCCAGATGATGCATCCACTACCAGCACCACCTCCTCCGATGTCAGCGGCGGCGTACGCCACGCACGAACAGTCGGCGAGGCACCTCGCCTTGCACTCCTCCACCGTGATGCTCACGTCTACCGACGCGTTTTGAGTGTCGGGAAGCTTCACGCTCCGCACCGCCACGAACCCGTCCGTCGTCGTCGACGTCGTCACGTTGCCGGCGCAGTCGTCGAGCGGCACGTCGCGCCGGCACCTGCCCGAGGCCTCCCTCATGCGCCACGCGGCCGGCGACGCGGGGCTGAACCCCCTGGCGCAGCCGCAGAACGACGTGGACGCGGCGCCGACGTCGCACACGCCGAACGCCCCGCACCTCGCGTACGCGTCGCACACGTCCCGCGGCGCGCTGTAGAATGTCTTCCACTCCCGGGTGGCCGCGTCCCAGACCAGCCGCTGAATGGCGCTGGCCTCGGTCACGTCGACGCGGGAGAAGGGCGCCCCGGCCTTGGCGCGGTAGCCGTAGCCCGTAGGTGACCTCGCCGGGGCTGGACGTCAGCTGGTACTCGAACATGTCCGCGTACGACGGCATCTCCGGGACGCCGTTGAATCAGAGCCCGTTCCACGGGCCCGTGCGGTACGTTCTCCGGCAACCCGTTCGTCTCCGTCGTCCCGCGCCAGTAGGGCCCCGGCGCCGGGTCGCTGGCCGAGCGCCACGACGTGAGGTACCACTCGGCCCCGGTCCACAGGTTCTTGCCGATCTTCATGCCCGGCAGCAAGGTGTTCGACGGGTGGTCGAACGACTGCCACAGGACGGCGCCGCTGGTGCGATCGGGTTGGACGACGAGGTTACCGGACTCGAGCAGCCGCGCCACCGCCGAAGCGGCGCCGGACGAGTTCGAAGACTACAGGACCTGGCCGGCGCCGGCGCGGAGGAGAAGGCTGCCGGTGTCGTCGAGCGCGAGCACGCCGGAGGTGTCGTTGAGTGGCCGCTCCCGGTTGGCCACCCAGCACACGGCGGTCTCTGAGACGGAGAACCATATCCCGAGGTACCTCCTGGTTGTTGTCACGGCGCCGGGTGAGAAGAAGCCCAGGGTGAACGACCCGCCGGCCGAGACGAGCGTCTCGCCGTCGCTGATGTTGCGGCCCCTGTCCAACATGTCAGAAATGCAGGTGGCTGGTGTTCCGAGGTGGAGCAGGAACAGTGATAGACAGATGACGAAAGGAGCAAGAGCATGGCTGCCAATTGAGCTCATCGTTGTTGGAGGGTGCTTCTTGTTCTTGGCACCAAGGCCATGAAGGAATTCATTCTGTGCTTTACTGCTTTTAAAGGGCTAGAGCTGGTGGTACACTGGTATATACTAGTATTTGCTGCTGTACTTGGATTGGCGGGAAAGTCAAACGGTTGACATTATGACATTGCTCTCGATCATATGCTTTGAGAATGGCAGAGAACATTGGGTCAATTTTGAATCATTTACATAAAACAATTAACCTTACAATATAGTACAGTTCATATGCGGACATGAACACACAGGACTGTACAACTGAGTACTCTCCTATGCCTTTCAATCCAAGGAACATGCCTAACTTTACAATTTTGTTTTACGTGCTCCAATGTTTGACTTCAAGTTCTGTATAGCAGTACAGATAAAATACATAAGGTGAAAGACCGTTGAAAGATCAACAAGTGAGTCTCGGCTTGAACTTTCTTCCTTATCTTTGTCTTTTTATTTTGGTTAAGCTAGCCTGAACACTGGAGGTAAGAAATACTATCAAAGCAGAGCGGTTAACAGGAGGTGCCCCAGGGCCATAGTTGATCCCAAAAGTACAACACGAAAATCAAATAACATCATGTGACTAAAACCTTTCACACATATATTTACAACCAGAATTCCCAATACGCAAACAGTTAATAAGTTACAGGTAAAACTATATACAAGCCCCATCAATAAGTATTCCGTACTTATTTAATACTCCCTCCGGCTTTTAACTGATGTTGTTAGGATTTTTTTTTTTAGTTCAAAAATAAACTAAAAGTGTTGTCCTAACATCATCAATTAATAAAGCGGAGGGAGTAATAGGAAGCAAAAAAATAGGCACAGCAGATTTGACAATCCAATGAGCTACCTGCCCTGAAGATCTGTATATGTTAAATGATTAGCTGATCTAGTATCGTTGTCATCTAAAGGAGCCCTTCCAACAAAAAATGCGGCTTGCTTCGGAGAAGGAATTGAAACATCACCACTGAGCATCCTGAGTGCTAGGGACATGGTTGGCCTCTCAGCTGGTAATTCCTGCACACATAGGAGACCCACCTGAATGCATCTGCAGACTTCATCATAAGTGTATGTTGTGCCCATCAGTGGATCAATAAGCTCCGAGATACTGCCTTCCTTCCACATGGTCCATGCCTGAAACGGATATTGTAATTAGAGATGGCATGGATAAAATTTGTGATTTTTTCAATGTAGGTTTGTCGTTAAAAGTTGTATGACGAGAAGAATAGCAAGGTAAAGAACGGTGCGATCTTACGTAGCCCAAGAGGTTCATTGACCATTCATCATCGACAAAGGAGCTGTTCCTCCGGCCACTAACAATCTCTAGGATCAACACACCGAAACTGAAGACATCAGATTTCTCAGAGAATTTACCCTCCATTGCGTACTCCGGGGAGATGTAACCGCTGTGTTCAATAGATCGAAGGACATTAGCTTGTTGTCAGGTGATGTAATGCCAACTAGCAGGAGGATCGATTTGTCTATGATCTGAATGAAGCGGTAGGTAAGTTTGCAAGGCCACTAATGATGCAGTTTTTCTGCAAAAGATGCAACGACCCTTACAGAAGCAGATGACTACAATGTGTATGACAGATTGACAGTCCCTGTTCAACTATACTGTAGCGGGCAAACGAGAAAGGAGCTTACTAGGTTCCAACAATTCGACGAGTAAGGTCTTGAAGCTGGTGTTCACCGAAAATTCTAGCCATGCCGAAATCAGATATCTTGGGGTTGAAATCATCATCTAGCAGAATATTGCTTGCTTTAAGATCCCTATGAATAATTTTCAGCCTGGAATCCTGATGAAGATATAGTAATCCTCTTCCAATTCCCTGAATAATCTTGTATCTCAGTTTCCAACCTAACACAAGTCTCTTGCTTTCATCTGATAAATTTATCATGGAATTGTTAGATGTTAACAGAAAATTCAGTTACTTGTTCATCACACAAAACATTTGTGCAGCCAGAACTACAAGAACAGACTGAAACTTACTGAAAATAAACGAGTCAAGACTCTTGTTTGGCATGTATTCGTACAACAGCATCTTTTCTTCTCCATGAATACAACAGCCAAAAAGCTTAACTAAGTTCCTGTGTTGCAGCTTGGACAACACCATCACCTCATTCTTGAACTCTTCCAATCCCTGCCCAGAGCTTTTCGATAGCCTCTTAATAGCAATCTCTTGGCCATCTGGTAGTATTCCCTGGAGAAAGCATCAAGTATAATTATCACCATGATGGAAAGAACAATACACCACTGAACCATATCGTACCTTGTAAACTGGACCAAATCCACCTTCTCCAAGCTTGTCATTGAAATTATTCGTTGCTGAATAGACAGTACTGAACTCAACTAATGGTGAGTTCAGAATTGCCCCTTTCACCAAATCATTTTCATATATGTTTTCATCTGCAGCTGCAGTTGCTCTAGCTTCTCCAGCAGTCTTAGGTGATTTCTGTATTCTCCTTATGCCTGAAATTTTGGGAAAATATCATCAAACCTACTTATTTTGGAACTAAGTGTATCTACTTGTTCCTCATTCAAATAAAAAAAATGGTAGTTACATCTCAAACATCTGCTGCCATGGAAATTACCGTGGTACAAAATCAACCTGGAACTTCCATAATCTGAGCAACAGAAAGATCCAAAAAGTTTCAAAGATAAACAATAGAATGGCATGAAAATAATGCCGATACACAAAATATCATCTCATCACACAAGTCCATGCAAGAAGACGATGGAAATAAGAGCAGCTGACCAAACATTCAAATAAAATCAACAGGAACAAGACCAAGAATAAGGCAGATGTTGAAAAGGAATTTCAGATACATGTAAGAATAAGGCAGAAAACACTGAATCACCTATTTGCTTTATGACATGTCTCTTCAGGAAACCAAACACACAGAAATGCATGATGCCAATCCGGGAACTATTACCAACAAACCCAACCTATCAGGCCTTTATGCTTTGAGCAGATGAATGTATGTCAAACCAGAAATTGCGCGCCTTTTGCTAGCCAAGTGGTTGCCAATTCATCATTTCCAACATAAGCATTTGTTCAGCTAGATGAGGTAGTGTGAGATGATGGAACATGATGCCACTAAAATAGGTTTTCCTTGTTTGACATTTCGGGTCAGTACAAAATCTTGAAGAGTTCAGTACTTGTTTATGTGATCGATTTGACTTTAGCAGGATGCTCCTACCGGTGATTGCCACCTTCAAATGCTAGCTTCCAACAGAAGAAAAGAAGCTCGCATGTCTTGTAAATAATGGCATTAGCTTGTTAGGAGGAGTTTTGATAATTAAGAAGAAATAACTAATCCAGGATGAAGCCACAAGCCAGTCTGGGTGGACCAATTCTCACACTTCAAACGCGTAATATGCATATCTTATTGCAAACCATCAGGATGACTCATTACTGCGAAGATTCTCGTAGGTCCTTAACCCCAGCTACTGAATAAGTTACGTGTCTGCACAAGTACTCAAGCAGGACGGGGCTGAGGCCTAAGCTATTTCAACAAACAAACTATCCCTACATTCGCTTAAAAAAATAAACTAACCATTCATTGTCTTAGATTCTTCACGAACGAAGGGTAATATGGATGAGAGCAGTTACTACCTACCTTCTTATTGACGGAGCACCTGCGGGAACCGGTCCTTCCGGACAGGCGGGTGGCCGGCGTATTTGTAGAGCGGCAAGGTTTTCAAAATCGACGAAAACCGGCCGGTTTTCGTGAAAACCGGTGAAATCGGTCCGGTCCGATAAGACCGGTTTACCGATTTTCGAATTTGAAAATTAAAAATTTGAAAAAATTTGAAACAAAAAATATCGATCAAACCGACCGGTTAACGGTCGAAATCTGTCGATAACCGGTGAAAATCGATCGGTTATCTTTTCGCCATTTTTCGGTTCTGCGTCCAAAACCGATCAAACCGACCGGTTACCAATCGGTCGATAACCGGTGAAAATCGACCGGTTTGGTCGATATCGAATTTGAAATTTGAAATTTGAATTTTCCGTTGAAAATCGACCGGTTATCGCGAAAATCGGTAAAATTGAGGTTTTCGTTGGCGGTCGGTTTTGTCGAGTTGGTCGATAGTGTTAACCTTGTAGAGCGGATGATTTGAGCCGCGAGGTGATGGCGCTTAAGGACGGCCGCTTCCTGACCTTCCATCGCCGGCCAGACACTCCACGCGAGGCCTCCGGCAGGCGGGTCCTGCCTCGTCGCAGTCGTCGCCCTCGCCGCTTCCCCGGCGGCGGCGGCCTCCTAGCGAGCAATGCAGGCTTGGGCCGGTGTACGTGGACTCGGAGTGGGCCCAGCCTGGCGTGGACAAGGACCGAATACTTTCTAACGGACCAGATTGTTCCATCCGGATAATAATGGGCTAACCCAGTTTCTATTATTGTACATGTACCCGGCCCATGGCGAGGCCGGCATGTTTCGAATTTAGGAGTCCTGGGTCATCATGCCACAGTTTTTTTGGAAAGCCACATATAAATTATGTGGACGTTTAAATTAGTAAGAGGAGAAAGGCACCAGAGGTACCGACAATGTCAGGAAAAATGGAAAACCGGAGGCACGCAGGCCTCCCTGTGAGAAAACCGGCACACAGACCAGAAGCAATGCAGCACGCAGGCTGCAGCAAGAATGCGACAGCCAATACCGAAGTAAAATGGGAACACATCAGGAAAACATAGGTTTATATTTATGTAGCATTTTCCCGACTCTCCCGCAGCTAAACCAGCGCCTTGGCTCCAGCGCCTTGGCTCATGCCACAGTGAAGATGTGACAACATAAAATGCAGAAAATGCATGGTTTAGTCCTTCGGTCAATGTGAAGGATAGAATCACCCGGTGCTGACAGGCACACTCGTCCGAATCATTCAGTCGGAGCTCGGAGCAGCGCTCATCTGTTTCGTCTTCTCTGCTCCGTAACCGGTAAACGCGACGTCAGAAAAGCTTCCTCCGAGACGCGTTCCCGGAGCGGAGTTCATTAACGCGCCTAAAGTTTCCCCGAAGAGACGTCGCAGTCGCGGTGCGCAGCCGGCAGGGCGCGCGCACGCCAACTGCTTGGGGTGTTTGTTTTCAGAGGTCACGTCAAAGAGAATTTTGTTATTTAGAAGTATTAAATAAAGTTTAATTACAAAATTAACTGCAGAACTCCGTGTCTAATTCGCGAGACGAATCTAATAAGAGTAATTAAGCCATGATTAGATGATGGTATAGCATCACTGTAATAAAATATATATTAATTAAGCTTATTATATTCGTCTTGAAATGAGTATTTATCTGTTAAAAAAATTTTGTCATTAAATTTTATTTAATGCTCTTAGATGACAAAATTCATCCGACTTGCAGCGTGGCGCGCACTTGTACACGGACTTGAGACGCGTTCGCGCCGTCAGCTACGAGGAAACTGACCGGACCAGGAATCAGCTGGGGCAGATCGAGGAAATGTGCATGCCGGGCCAAAATCCGGAGGGCACGCGCGGAACGAACGCGAACCGCGGTCGCAGTTCCACTCCACACACGCCTCGTCGCCGTTCCACACCTTCCACGGGCGCCTGGATCTCCGGGAGGTCCAAGCGGACGGACGCGCACACACACCAACCGTCCATCCACTTGTTCCGCCCCGTCCTCATGGCGTCATCTACGGAATCACATGTCAGTGACTCAGTGGCGCTTTTTTTCTTTACTTTTTTTTTTGTTCTTTTGTATGAAGGGTGGTTACACACTTACACGGTTATCGTGGTCCTAATCAATCCTAGATCCTTGTTGATGACTAAACTATTGGTAACTTGCATGGCGGCTCTTGCGATTTGATTGGTTGTTGCGACTCCAAGCGCTGGTTTTCTTCACGTTCTGGTTCTAGAGAGGGGATGGCTGCTGCGGGCTGCGGCTGCCAGCGCTGACGTTGGACTTGGATTTGCTGAGGATGTTGGACTTTGGAATGGTTGAGTAGTGCACCTGCTAGTTGAGCAGGAGTAGTTGCGCTGCCACTCGATCACTATCATCTCCTTTGCTTAACCTGATTGAACAGAGAAAAGTTGCTCGGAGAAGGAACGACACCAAAAATGTGCAAATTAAAACGACGACACATGGATGAGCACGTTATCGGAATCTTCATTCAAACCAAACACATGAAAGTCCATCAATTGACCAAATAATTGATTAGCTCTACCGAATAATCATATGAAAACTATGAAATATGACCATCCAATGTTATGAATTAGTACCTGCAGCTTTAAACCAAGATGGACGATTTTCTCCCATCTCCAAAAAGAATTTATCATTGTTCTTTACATTTTCCATCATATTACTTACACGTTCCCCTTGTACGCCAGTTGAATCATTATATTTAGAATTGTTGTAATCTGGAATTGATTTCTGTGAAATTCCTGCAATCCAAATCAATTTAACTATTAGTACGTGTTCGTTTCGTTTAGGACTTAAGTTTAGGTTAAAGTTCTTGTTATTTAAAGGTATTAAATAAAATATAATTACAAAACTTTTTCAGAAACCTAGGCTACTTTGCGAGACGAATGTAATGAGGGTAATTAAGCTGTGATTAGGCGATGGTTACTGTAGCACTACTGTAGCAAAACATAGCTTAATTAGACTCATTAGATTCGTCTCGTAAATTAACACCCATCTGTAAAAAGATTTTGTAATTAGACTTTATTTAATACCT
This sequence comes from Eragrostis curvula, assembly GCA_007726485.1. Lineage (NCBI taxonomy): Eukaryota > Viridiplantae > Streptophyta > Magnoliopsida > Poales > Poaceae > Eragrostis > Eragrostis curvula. The sequence continues at coordinate 25,805,518 of RWGY01000031.1, forward strand.
TTAAATAATAAAATTTTTTAGATTAAATTTTAGTACTAAAGGAAACGAACACGCTCTACTCAGGCGAAAAAGTAGGAAGGCACCGTGACGTGATGGATGCGAGGTCCAGTTGCCGTTTTGCCAATAGATGGCGCAGAGCGCGTCAGACAATAATACCGAGCACCACGAGGCGAGACGCAGGCAATTCGAACCGGGGCGGAGCCGCGGAGGTCGCTTTCTCTTTTCTCCCCGGCTTCCTCTTCGTCTTCCTCGCTACCATCCCCTCTCCCTATTAATAATCCTCTCGACCAAACCTGAATCCACCGAATTCTAGCCCTCGGGGAGCCGAATCCACACACGGGTACGCAGGCCGCGCGCTAAATCTAGGAGAGATTGCAGGTAAAATCCATGGAACCGACCACCTCTCTCTATGTCTGTCTTTGTCATAGGGATCTTGCTTCTTCGCTGCTGCATGTGAATTATGATCTCATTGCGAATAATCGGAAGATCTTGGTAGCCACTGCAAGATCCCCATGCCTAGCCTTTCGTGGTTGGTATTTTTTCTCTCCCCCCGCTCTCCTCTACCCGCATGCCTTGATTACATGGGCGATGTGCCCGAGAAGTGTGTTTCCTGTCGACGACCGGGAATCTTTTTTGTTTCCTGGCTCGCAATTCCAGTTTAACGCGGTTAGATTTATTCTCCATTGTGGGAACATTGCGGCATTGTTTCGTTTTACCTAGAAAAATTGGTGGCATTGCGATTTGCGAACTTCTTTTTGGAACGAGATACATTCTTTTATGGGCAAAGAAGAGACATGCTCCATTTTTTATTTATTCATTATTATAGCGTCGCCTTTTGTGCACGTTGTCATCTTTATCTTTTCTTTTCGTCTGTTGTGACGTGGTACTACCACGCGAGTGAGAATTGTGAAGATGCTGTGTTGGGAGACAACAGTTGCATATGTACCCAACTTTTAATACTGTTCGGTACTTGTGGTTTTGACTCCATTCCTGTAAGCCCTTGTTATGATTCCTTTTTGTATTTATCCATACTGCATCAGGAATCTTATAAAGTGTGGATTGCATGTCTTTATTTTGGAATAATTGAGATACTGTACATATCTGACGGGGATGGCTATGGTGAAATCATTTAGTTTTGTCAGGTTTTCAATTTTCGTTTCGTGATTTTTTTTTCTTTTTTTTATCTATCCTGCTCCTACTTTGCATAATCCAGGGTGAATAAGGCACTAAAAAAAAGCACAATCGACAATTTCAGCCGTAATTACTCATTAAAGTGCATTTGCAGGATGAATCGACAGATGTGTAGCTCAAATGGCCCAAGCCCCGACTCATGTGGGCCACTGACGGACTACTACATCCCAGATTACATACTGAAGCCGGACTCTGAAAAAAGAGTAGTTGATCATCCACCATCTTGTCCTGTGGTAGTCTTCATCAACTCTAGAAGCGGTGGCCAACTGGGAAGCAGTCTGATTAAAACCTATCGTGAGCTTCTCAATGAAGCACAGGTATATAGGCTAGCAGTTTGAAAAGCTGTCATATGCAAAATGTTCTTTCGCTTGCTCTATGATAGCACTTTAAACCTTGGTTCTTATTATTGGCGCTACTCAATTTCCATAGGTTTTTGATCTCTCTGAAGAGGGTCCGGATAAGGTTCTCCACAGAATATACTGTAACTTTGAAAAGCTGAAGTCTAATGGTGACACTCTTGCTTTCGAAATTCAGAAGAGCCTGCGACTGATTGTGAGTGACCTGATATGCATACAAAAATAATTTCCTGTTGGATTAGTTCTTGTATCAACTAACAAGCTTTGAAATAGGTTGCTGGTGGTGATGGCACAGCAAGTTGGCTGCTCGGAGTAGTTAGTGACCTTAAGCTTTCACAGCCTCCTCCTATTGCTACGGTGCCTCTCGGAACTGGAAACAACCTTCCTTTCTCATTCGGATGGGTAAGAAAATTTGGTTCGTGTTTATTTTTTAAAAACACAAATGTTTTCTAAATGTGTGATGGGTACCTCCATATGTACTTCATGCTTCATGCACTCGAAAAAGTATGTGTTCGGCATAGATTCTTCATGCACTTCACTGCAACATGCACAATTAAGGTTATGAATAAGGAATGCATAATCTTTTCCCTAAAAAAGGGCGGAGCGTATGCATGGAAACCTATCAAGGAACATAGGTGCATAACTTTTAATTAGAATATTTTGAAATTGTTTCAGTAACTTATCAGTATTATGTGTTCATATGTAATTTGACCTGTTCCATGCCCATATTCCTTTTACCGGCATACTGTGTACATGATCATGAAGACATTGGCATATCTAGGAAAACAAATGTTTAAGTTCTACCTTGTTTTAAGCCTACCTTGAACTGCAGGGGAAGAAGAATCCAGCTACAGACCAAGTGGCAGTGGAATCATTCCTGGGGCAAGTAAAAAGAGCAAGAGAAATGAATATTGATAGGTACCAGCTCTCATATAGACATAGTACTTATCTTTCGTTTTTTCTATGCCATGCTTAAAGAAAAGAAAAGGTTATATTATTTCTGATTGATATGTGCTATTTAGCATGACGTTCTGTACCTATCTCATTTAGTGATGCACAAACTATTGTTCTACTATTTAGAGCATGACTAGAAGAAGCCCTTCTTTTCAGCACAGAAAAGAAAACATTTGATTTGGATCCATTTTTCTGTTTCAGTTGGCATATCATCATGAGGATGCGGATTCCACAGGAAGGCCCATGTGATCCTATTGCTCCCTTGGATCTGCCACATTCATTGCATGCATTCCACCGTGTATCGGACACTGACTCTCTCAATATGGTGAGAAATATCTTTCAGCTGCTATTTTTTAATTATTTACTATTTGTTCGATATGGTAGAAGTCCACAATGGTAACCATTCTTTTTTTCCCCCTTTCCCAGGAGGGCTACCACACATTCCGTGGAGGATTCTGGAATTACTTCAGTATGGGTAAGTATTCATATGTCCAATTGTTCAGCCATAAATATTTTTCATGCCCTGCTAATCAGAAACGTTATATCTGAAAGAGGGAATTGTGACGTCCCAGAGTCTAGTTTTTAAAAAAATATATTTGCCAAGTAAATCTGCAAATAGGTCCTGAAGCGGTCAATAATCATGACTATCATAATTTAAACATAATGCAGGAATGGATGCACAAGTATCGTATGAATTTCACTCTGAAAGGAAGAGAAATCCAGAGAAGTTCAAAAACCAGCTAACAAATCAGGTACGTTTAACTTTTGTGTTCATTGAAGACATCCTTTCGATTGGTTATTTAAAGTTCAGAACCATATATGCTTTATGTATGATGGTTCCTGCAATGCATTTCTTTGATGCAGGGTACATATGCTAAGCTTGGACTTAAACAAGGATGGTTTGCTGCTTCTCTAACGCATCCTTCTTCAAGGTTTGTCACTAGATTTCATACTGATCGTATTCCTTCTGTTTCACTGTTAGCATGTGCAATGCTAAACTATTAAAGCATTGACGAAATTGCATCTGTAGATGGAGCTCGTAGAAATTGTGGGGGAAAAAAGACCTCTACAAATGCAGCATCAGCTTTATGAGTCGGTGTATTCCTTGACCTCAGACATGCAACTGACTCGTAAAATTTCCATTTCAGGAACATTGCTCAACTTGCAACATTGAAGATCATGAAAAGGCCTGGTGGCAAATGGGAAGAGCTTAAGATTCCTCGCAGGTAATATGTCCTTGTACAGGCGTTTTTTACTTGTATATCTGGAATTCCTGCTGCTTCCAAATTCATATGCCACCTCCTAATCTAATACTTAAGGTCATATGCAGTTGGATTTCAGGTTATTTATAACGAATGAAAAACCTTGAGAAAATTAATATTGTCCCTCTTGTTTCAGCATTCGATCAATTGTCTGTCTCAACTTGCCTAGTTTCTCGGGCGGATTTAATCCTTGGGGAACACCTGGCACGAGGAAAGTTCAAGATGTGAGTTTCCCTTCGCAAAACCTGTTTTGTAGTGCATCGTTGTACTCATGACCAACCAGGAGCAGAAATTGATTTAGTTTTCATGGCAATATGCAGAGAGACCTGACTCCCCCTTATGTTGACGATGGCCTTATCGAGGTTGTTGGCTTCCGTGATGCCTGGCACGGGCTCGTCTTGCTGGCTCCTAACGGGCATGGAACTCGTTTAGCCCAGGTGAGTACTCACTTACCTCTCCATCAACATCTGGTACAATCAACTGAATTTTATGGTTGCTAAGTGCGGACTGCATTTCACTTTCAGGCCCACCGTCTCCGTTTCGAGTTCCACAAAGGTGCGGCCGAGCACACATTCATGAGGATCGATGGGGAGCCATGGAAGCAGCCTCTTCCCAAGGAGGACGACACCGTCGTGGTCGAGATCTCCCACCTCCGTCAGGTTGCTATGTTGGCCACTGACCCATGCAAGTCGAAGAGCATCAATGACCCCTCCTCTCCGTGCCACCCCCATGACGACGACGACACGAACAGCCTGGAGGACGAGGACGAGTGGGAGAACGGGAGGAAGAAGTTTGGGGCAGCGGCCACCTTCAAGCTCCCTGACGATGTTGACATCGCACATCTTAGTTAGAGAGTAGACCAGCGTCTTCTGAGTTCCTGCGAGTTTGTGCATGTGGAGCGGGTTCAGATTCATTTCAGAATGTTCACTAACTCCGTTAGTGAATAGTGATACTGCCTCTTTTCTTTTCATTCGGAGTAGGAGTAAGATTTCAGAATGTTCACTACTGATGCTAGTGATATACTGCCCATTAATGCTGTAAAGTTTAACAGCCGTGTATCTATTTTACTAACTGCACCAATGCATGGTCGTTTCAAGTATCTCTCCGGAATAAGATTTGCCTCTGCTTCTCATTCAGAGCCCATGTATTCTGAAACTTCAGTCCACAACTTACACTACTGAAACACTTCTCGCCGAAAGGAAGAATACGAATTGAACTTCTCTTTTACAAACCAATAAGATATCTACGAAAAGGGCTAGATTCCGATACCGTGTTCGGCAGAAATATCTTGGCAAGCAGAAGCAACCACGACAGGGCGGAACGCGTCGCCACGACGTCAGCCGTGAGGATAGAGACGGATGACAGCTTCTGGACTCCTCTGCATCCGCGGGCAACGGCCGCTGTTTCGTTTCAGATAACCTTCCCCGGTTCAAACAAAAACCACGTACGACTCGCGCCCACCAGAAACAGAGAAGCGGCAACTTTCGTCTCCTCTGCTTCCTCCACTCCTATATAAGACCCGCTTAGAACTCCACGTCAATCCACAACATCCCAACAAGGCAAGAAGAGAAGTGGTTCCGTGTGAGAGGAGAGCAGAGCAACAAAGCGCGAGCGATGAGCCTGAGGTACATGAGCCGTGCGGGCGCGCGGGCGGCGCAGGCCGTGCGGGAGAGCACCGGCAGGTCGGTCAAGGACAAGGCGCAGTCAGCCTCATCGGCGTCAATGGCGCGGGGCAGGGCTGCCGGGTCGGTGGACTCGGGCAGGGTGAGCGCCGCGGCTGCCGCGAGGAGGAAGGCGGAGGAGGAGAAGCGGAGGCGCGCGGAGCAGGCGCTGCGCACCGTCATGTTCCTCTCCGTCTGGGGCCCCAACACCTAGTAGCACTATAGTTACGTGGCTTCAAGATGTGTGTGTTGTGCAAATTTGTGTTTGAGGAAAAAGATGTACAAATGTAAATGATCTCTCTCTATCTGGACATGACATCAATACTGTTGATTCTTAAACTGTCGTTTGTGTTTGAGGAAAATTGCAGTCAGGCTGCACTCTTCCCTTTCATCTGCGGATAACAACATGATCGCAATACTCTTGATTCTTGGAAGGAACGAGTCTCTGTTATTTATCTGTTGATGTTTTCCAACTATTCTTGAGTTGTTTCTTCTAGAGTTTTATTTTCCTTGAGATGTCACGAATGTTACTGCATCTGTTTCCTGGAGGTGTGCATGGCCTTCTCTGCTCGTATCAAAATAGCAGTCGGACTGCACGCTTTCATGACTAGTTCCTGGTTCTGCAAGCGTGAGTACAAGAATGATATCAAGGGTCGTGTAATCCTGCCAACTAGAACTAGATTTTTTTAATGAACAATTAGAACTAGGACTTCAGTCTTGTATAGGCTCGACGTGAGTGGGTCTCAATTCTGAGTTGCAGTGCCCAAAATACATACAGAGGCGGGTGATCCATGTTCATGTAGTTCCCCTTTTAACTTCGTCAAAACGGTTAGGCAGATAGCGTACAGCTTGAGCATCGTGCAAGCAAATTCAAGATCGTCCATTACTGTGACAATTTTACATCTCCCGTTCTACATAGCGAAATTGTATAGTACAAGCTCAAGTCAAAATGGTAGACAAGTCTCTCTGCTCAGATTGGCTACAAAACTTGATAAGAAAAACATAGCCTAATTAGGACCCCAGCACACAAGCTGCACGACCTTCTCGGCCTTCTCCACCGCCCTCCTCCTCCTCGCCATCTCCATCGCGACCGCCTTCTCCGCCGACACGCCGGTCAGGCCACCGCCGCCACTGGAGCTCTGAGCGCCCTGCGGCCGGTGATGAGCCGCTGGCGCCGTCCCCGGTTTCACAGCGCCGGGCATCGGCCGAGCCGCCGGCTGCCTGCTGACCCTCACGGCCTGCGCCGCTCGAAACAGGATTCTACTCGCGTGCCTCAGGCTCATCGCTGCTGTTTGCTGAAACTTGCTGTAATTCTGAAGTGTCTTGGCTGATGGAAGACGGCAGGCCGATGAGCAGCAGTATATATATATATGCCGAGAGAGATTCGAAAGCCGTCGGATTGACCGCACTGCACGCTGTTTCAGGCCATACTGTATTATCTTTTCCGGTGTGCGCGAATATGTGGGGTGTTTTGCAGTTTGCAGGTTGCGGCTCGTTTGCTCGCGTCACCGGCCGGTTTTTCAGTAAACCAGTGGTGCCGCGTGAGAACAAAATGGAATGGTGCTTGGTGCATGCACACAGTCCTAGTGGTCGCCCGCGGGGAAGGAATCCTGGTAGGTGTTGGGGGATGGAAGGTCTTCGTGTGATGTATCGAAGCCTTTCAACGGTTGATAGAAGCGTTATGGTTCTGGCGAAGCCTTCGAAGGTAGATGACACCTTCGAATCACCTCGCGAAGTCCTCTTTGTTCGTCGTCGCCGTCTTCTGGTTGGAGCGAAGTCCTCCTTCCTGGTCCGCGGAGCCGGACGAAGGTGTTCTTACTCGGATTCCCTGCAGTCTGTTGCGCGAAGCTCTCTTTCATCCGCGATGCTGGGCGAAGGGGTTGAATGATTAAAGAGGTCTGAGTGCGGTGCAAATAATTCCTCCTTTGGCTCGTGGCCCGAAAACCAGATATCATTACAGGATCATCTCCCTCCATATTTATAGGGGTGAGATGATTATATTTACAAGTGTGTCATTGGCTACTTTAGCATGGCTCTTAGGTTAACAACTTTGGGCTCCTGCGCCGTCTATTCTTTCCGCTCTGCTTCGCCTGTCTTTCGCGTGGTTCCGGGTGGTTTCGGTTGCTTTAGGCGGGTGTGGCTTAGCCTTCGCTATCTCCTTTGCTATGTACTTGTTGCCAGGATTTTAACAGTAGGGTTGGAGATGGACAGGGACGTTTCAGGGTCATCTTATCCCAAAAGTGGGGAGTTTGCAGTTCAGGATTATCTTAAGCGTTAGGAGAGTGATGCGTGATGTTTGCTTCTTTCTGCCGCATACAGGTTTTCAGCACACAGGTAAAGGAATGTGGTGGGTGGGGTTGACGGGGACTATTAATTTCCAGGTTATCTTGTGCAATTTTCGTCCAATGAGCCAATGGATTTGACTAGAGGTGATCACAGCGAAGGGGTGGACCATGGACAGCATAACTGTGTTAGTAAACGTCCGCGTATATGGCTTTTTCGTCCCTTCATACCGTTCAGAAAGCATATTCGGCTTTCTAACACAAGAATCCGGGAATCAGCACTGCTCCCTTTTTGAAACTAGACGGACACAAGAACGTTCTATGGTAATGGCAAAAACGTGGAGGCGAGTTGGCAAAACTTATGCACAATTTAGCTCTTGCACTCGGAGATTGCATCATCAACGCTCTAATCCATACATGTACCGTCGTCCAACGAACTACAGTACTAGTAACTTAAGCTAGCACTGGCACCTAATCTCATGCACAAGTATTATCAGCTAACTAGTTGTTGGGTGACTTGGGTCCCAGGTCATGCCGAGGAACATGACCGTCCAGAGCTCTTCCTGCTGCTGTTGATTCGCCTCCCTTCTTGCAGTTACAGGAACATGCCGAGGAACCATGCCGTTGCCTCGTTGGCGCCCAAAAGTGAGGGCGTCAGGCGTGGTGGATTTGCTCACAACAAACTAGTCCTCAGCTAGTTGTTGGGTCCCCAGTTGCTGAGGTACATGACCGTCCGGAGCTCCTCCTCCTGCTGCTTTGCCTTCCTCCTCGCGGCGCAACCGGAGGAAGCAGCTGGCAGCGCGTTGCTCCTACCGCAGCTGGAGCCGCCGTTCCCGGCGGCCGCTCCTCTGGCGGCGCGCTGCTGCGCCGACCGGAACGCGTGGTTCCAGCGGCACAGGCCGGCCTGGTCCTTGAGCGCCTCCACCGTGCCCACGCTCATCGCCGCCGCCCACGACGACGCCTTCTTCCCGCTGCCGCTCGCCATCTCAAGGAAATTAACTTCTTGTATCGACGACTCGATTGATGTTGGTGTGCTCGATCGACCGACTGCTTGTCCTGGACGTTCGTTGTTTCCGTGGTGTGTTAATTAGGCTGGGAAATGGTGAGCTACCGGTAGTGCATTTTATAGTGGCGCAGCTGGGTTGCGAATTCGCCCGTCGCTGCCGTGCACGCACGTACGTACGCGGCGCGCGTGGTTTTGGAGTCAATCGGTGGGGGCCCCCGAAAACCGGGGGCACACGCTGCGCGGCTGTGGGGTGAGGTTGCGAGCGCGGACGCCGAGGTTTAACTCCCACGGCCCGGCCGCTCCGGGTGCTGAAGAATTGCGGCGCGCTGCTTGTGTTGTCATCTGTGAGAGCAATCCCATCGCTTGGGCTTGTAGCCGGTTCATGTCAGAAAATGCCTACGTGGAGAAACTAAGAGAGAGGGTGCGCTTGGCGCAACTGCCGGCGCCGGACTCGTCCCGATCTCCTATGCAGTTGTGGGCCCTGATAAGAGTGAAGCCGGAGGAATCTGGAGATTAAAATGGGACCTACAGAAGGCGCATGCGATGGGAGGCCTGGGCGCATGCATAGGCGTCAGAAGGAGGTGGCCCCGCGTCGCTCGGCGCGCGTTGGCCTTGCTCTGAGTGTGCTATCAGTATCAGGTATCAGCCACTTGCTGTCCTCCTCGCGCTTTTTTCTAGCCGTGTCCGACTCAGGCACGCACAAGACGTAGACGTGTGCCGGCCGCGGTTACGTCGATGTCATGTGTACGGCAGCCGGGGAAGGGGGCGTTTCAAGCAAAACGATCAAATGATATGCATGTCGACATGGTGGTTGTGCCATAATACAGTGCTATCCTTTCGCTAATCTCTATACACGCACCTCAGCTGAAAATTTATATACGCCAATCAGTATATACACCTCACCGTTAACTGGGTCGAGATGTGTTCAGTGCGCTGTGCAACTCGCTCGATGGCAGCTCGCTCTCTTGCTGCGCGCCCGATAATCACGTGGGCAAACTGCAGGCTGTGAATTCTGAAAGCGAAAACTTCAGACTTACTCCCGATTCCTCCAGTGTGAGGCCCCAGTTGTGGAGAGACGGCCAGACTGGTTGGTGAAACCACGGGCCGTAGGACGTGGATTCCATGATACCAGGGGTCGCTGATGCAACGTACTCCCTCCGTCTCAAAATAGTTGTCACTGGACATCATGTTTGACCCTTCGTCTTATTAAAAAAATTATTTAAATATAAAAACAAATATGTCATCATTAAAATATATTCAATGATAAAACAAATTGTAAAAAAATAAATAAGATTTACACAAAAAATTTGAATAAGACGAGCAGTCAAAAAAATCAACAGCGATATTTATTTTGGGACAGAGGGAGTACGCGACAAAGACTACTACCGAGTCACAACCGTCCTGGCAGTCTCTCTCAAAAAAAAAAAAACCGTCCTGGCAGTCAGTTACATGGTCGGAAAATATTGAATTTGCATTGTCCTACAGTACATCGGTGGCTGGGTCCTGAAATCATACACAGAACGTCTCCATGAAGAATGGATTGTACAATTTCATTTATAACAATCAATTTTTCACCAGTCGCTGCCGTGCACGCACGTACGTACGCGGCGCGCATGGTTTTCGAGTCAATCGGTGGGGGGCTCCCGAAAACCGGGGGCACACGTACTGCGCTCTGACATGAGGGCCCTGTTTGTTTTTTTTACGCTAAATTTTAGAGGCCTTTAAATAAAGAGAACCTAATATTAAATAAAGTTTAATGATAAAACTTTTTTACAGATGGGTACATCTTTACGAGACGAATCTAATGAGCCTAATTAATCTATGTTTTGCTACAGTAACCATCATCTAATTATGGCGTAATTACTCTCATTAGATTCGTCTCGCGAATTAAATCAGGGTTCTATAATTAATTTTGTAATTAAACTTTATTTAATATAACTTATCTAGAGTTTAGATCCCTCTAAAATTTAGACTCCTACCGCCGAACACCCCGAGGTTGCCGGCGCGGACGCCAAGGTTTAACTGCCGGCCCGGCCGCTCCCGGTGCTGAAGAATTGCGGCGCGCGCGCTCCTTGTGTTGTCATCAGTGTGCTATCAGTATCAGGCATCAGCCACTTGCTGTCCTCCTCGCGCTTTTTTCCAACCGCGTCCGACCCAGGCACGCACCTAGACGCAGACGTGTGCCGGCCGCGCGCGGTTCCGTCGATGTCATGTGTACGGCAGCCGGGGGCGTTTCAAGCAAACGATCAAATGACCTGTCGACATGGTAGTTGTGCAATCCTATCTCTAATCTCCATACACACACCTCAGCTGAAAAAATTTTATACGCCAGTATACCTCTGCGTTAACTGGATCGAGATGTGTTCAGTGCGCTGTGCATGCTCGCTCGATGGCAGCCGCTGTGTCCATGCCATGAACCTTCTCGCTCTCTTGCTGCGCGCCCGATAATCACGTGGGCACAAACCGCAGGCTGTGGATTCTGCAGGTGACAACACTGCAGACTGTTTATACTCCGATTCCTGCAGTGTGCGAGCCACTTCTGGAGAGACGGCCAGACTGGTTGGTGAAATCAGGGGCTGTAGGACGTGGATTCCATGATACCAGGAGTAGTTTACTACGTAGTCACAACCGTCCTGGTAGTCAGTTACACGAATCATCACGCATTTGGCACGGAAAATATCGAATTTGCATTGTGCTACAGTATATCGATGACCGGTAGGGATGGCAATTCGGGGACGGGTACCCGGTATCCGCCGACTACCCGACCCGATGGGGGACGTTTTTCACCCGTAGGTGGCGTCCGTACCCGCCCCGACACGAGCGAAGATTTGAACCCACCCATGAGGAATCCGACGAGGACCCGATAATTAGAATTGAATAGAAATTCCTCAGCCCAGCCCACGTAGCCCAAAGAAATTAGCCCAGCTCGGCCACTCCCTTCCCCAGCCTAAACCCTAACCTTATCCCCCACTCGGCGAATGCGTCGACGTACGGGCTCGCCACCAGCACGGCGTACCAGCACAGCACAATGGCACTTTGTCAATGCAAATTTATTGTTAATTTTGTCAAACTGATAGGAAAATATGTTCATTGTGTTTTACCCGGTGGGTACCTGATACCCGTCCCGTTACCCGACGGGGACAGGGACGGAGATAGATTTCCACCCATAGAGACGGGGACGGGTGGAAATTTCTACCCGACACGCTTGGCGGGACGGACATGAGTTTGCTCTATCCGCTCCGAACCCGCCCTATTGCCATCCCCAGTGACTGGGTCCTGAAATCATACAGAACGTCTCCATGAAGAATGGATTGTACAGTTTCATTTAACTATCAATTTTTCTTGGTGCAGTTGTACTTATTTGTCACTTACCTATTGGCATAAATTATGCATGTATTTGACCCTGTTTTTAGCTAATTTTCACATAGACAGACCAAAAAAAAAAGGAAAATGAAAACGCACATATCCGTTCAATTGGGTCACATCCTCAGTGTTGGGCTGCATTCTATGGGCCAATCATTCTACAGACCTTATCGGGCTGACGGGCAAGCATACGAGGTCCCCAGAACCCTACCCGCCTCTCTCTCTCTCTCACTCAACCCCGCCGCCTGCCGCCGCCTCAGCCTCCTCCTCATCACCGCCATCACCTGCTCCTCCTCCGTCGGCGGCGCTGCGGGCAGCTCGAGCCCCATCTCACCATGGCGGGCGGCAAGATCCAGAAGAAGCGCCACGGCGCGGGAGCTGGTGGAGGCGGCGGCGCGCGGCTGCAGGGCGGAATCCCGTTCGAGAAGTCCAAGGGGCAGCACATCCTGCGGAACCCCGCGCTGGTGGACTCCATCGTCACCAAGGCCGGCCTCAAGCCCACCGACACAGTCCTCGAGATCGGGCCCGGTACGGGAAACCTTACCAAGCGACTCCTCGAGGCCGGGGTCAAGGCCGTCGTCGCCGTCGAGCTCGACCCGCGCATGGTGCTCGAGCTCAATCGTAGGTTCCAGGGGCACCCTCTCGCCTCGCGCCTCAAGGTATCTGCTCTGCAATGATTGCTTCTTGTATTGTATCGACGTTGATTTTGGGCAGTTCTGGTGTTTCATTGCCCACAATTGAGAGAATCTGTAGTGCGTTGTACTTAGCTGTTAATGGTGGCCGTAGTTAATTGACGTTGCTGCACATCATCATCATACATTGATGATCAGTTCTGGGATTTAAGGAAATTCTAGTACCATGAATATTAATGTACTTGATGCAATAAATATTTGTTTTTGGTTAAAGAATGTGGCATTGGACTGTAGTCTGATTAATATAACAGGTCTGACTGAATTGGGATGGAAAATTGAACAATAAGCAGTAGGCCTTGTTCCCAGTCTACTGATTAGTAGTGTGGCCTTGTGCAATTCTTTCTCATTCCTATTACCTTGTGCAATACTTTCAATGTGAAGATGATTCCTAATACAACGGGTAACTCATGATGTAGGTTATCCAAGGAGATGTCCTTAAATGTGATCTCCCATACTTCGACATATGTGTGGCAAACATCCCGTACCAGATTTCATCACCCCTTACTTTCAAGCTTCTGTCACATCGTCCAATGTTCAGGTGTGCTGTGATCATGTTTCAACGTGAATTTGCCATGAGACTTGTAGCACAGCCTGGAGACAGCCTCTACTGCCGTCTCTCCGTGAATGTGCAGCTCTTGGCACGAGTGTCACATCTCCTGAAGGTTGGGAGGAACAACTTTAGGCCTCCACCAAAGGTTGACTCCTCGGTTGTGCGTATCGAGCCCAGGAAGCCCCTTCCTCCTGTCAGTTTCAAGGAGTGGGATGGACTTGTGAGGATTTGTTTCAACCGGAAGAACAAGACCTTGGGTTCCCTGTTCAAACAGAAACGTGTGCTTGAATTGCTAGAGAAGAACTACAAGACAATGCAGTCTCTACAACTTACTCAAGATGCAGAAATGGGTGAGGAGAAGATGTCTGCGGATGACGTTGCATTGCTAGCTAATATGGTTGAAGACCTGAGCATGGAGACTGGTGAGGAGAAGGAAGACGATGAAATGGAAATGGATGACACGGACATGGGAGGAGATGGCAGGACAAGTTTTAAGGAAAAGATTATGGGGATACTGCAGCAGGGTGATTTTGCCGAAAAGAGAGGTTCCAAGTTGAGTCAAGTTGATTTCTTGTACTTGCTATCTCTGTTCAACAAAGCTGGCATACATTTCTCGTGAGGGATCTTCTAATTGGCTAGCTAGACATAAACGTCTAGAAGTTTTGTTTGCTTCCATCATGTAAGTCATATTAAGTTTTGTAAGCCCTCTATAAGCTCCTGCTCTTGAAAATGTTGTGGTGGTTTTGTCCTAGCTCTAGAGAAGTAATTTGAAGTATTGTAAGGAAAGAATTTCTATTCGGTGTGGCCTAATGCTCCAACCAGATTTATTTATGGCATTGCTATATAGTTGGCGCACACATTAAAAAAAGGTTTTCTGTTGAGTTTTGGTTGCCATCTTGAGATGTTTGTTTCATTTTCTTGAATGATTTTTTTGGATTAACATGTCCTTGTGTTAGCAGAAAAGCATCCAGAGGTTTTACTTAGCTAAGCGAGGATGGTTTGATCTGAACTAGATCAACGGTTCCTTGATGATTGATCAGATGTAGTTTGATCTTTTGGGAAAGAAACAGATATGCTTCAGCTACTGTAATATGCTATGCGCGTAACTATTCGGAGACAAGAATGTAGCTGTTGTAATGTGAAATATCGACTATAAAGTAGACACGATTGATGTTACCCGGGGCGAACATTTTTGTTCATCTTGTGAAATATTGACTATAAAGTAGGCACGCTTGATGGTACCGGGGGCGAACATTTTTGTTCATCTTTTATTACTCTCCTGAAGAAGTGTTTCTGTCATTGTATTCGATCTTGACTCGTAACAAGGATCTAATCTTTTTTTTTAAAAAAAAAATAAAATTATGGACCGACATGAGAGGCGGCAGCTCAAACTCAAAGCAGAGGCTGCGGAGCTCGTTGCTTAGGTGTCCGCTAAGCTTCTTATAGGAAGGAAAAGCTTGGTAGGATGGTGATGCCGATGGTGGACCCCCAAATCCACGAGCTAACCTTATGAATACCTTGTTTTGCTCCTTGATGAGGTTCTAAAAAACCAAGCGCCTCTGGTTTCAGCTCTATGTTCTGCTTCTATTGAATCTGTATGCGATGCCCCTGTGTGTATCATTTACAAACGGCAATATATTACAAAAAAGCTTTCATCCTTTAAGATTTTCTAACTGTGTGTCCAGATTCATACTGACAATTAGTCTAATTAATGTTACCATAAGTGCTGTTAGTGTTCTCAGGCCCAGGGTCCCAAGCAAACATATATTCTTCATACTTGCCTGGGCGGGCAGATTGCATCAATTTTTCAGGCCACTCCCAGGCAGCACATTTTGCCAGGCAGGTCCATTAGAACTTCATCAGAACAGACCCATGAGTAATAGTCACAACCGTCCCTGGCAGTTACATGAGTCACGCATTTGGTATGGATATTGAATTTACATAGTGCTAGTATATGTGTCCTGAAATCATACAGAACGTCTCCATGATTACTGACATTTCAGTTTTCAGTATTTTAGGCCTTGCATTAGCGAAGCAACACACATAGTGACCCGCTGCAGAGATACTCCGTTTTTTCGCCGTTTTAAATGAATCCAAGCTCTGCTTCTCATGATTCCTTGCTTAACTGAGCAATGGTTCCTCGCGTCTTTGCAAACTGCGAAATTGAAATGGACAATCTGCCGTCTCGTGCCATCACTTAAAGATGTAAAAGAAAAAAGAGCTTCACCCTAAAACTTGGAGTTCATGCTTGATCAATCTTGGCCTAGCTATGTTTGCTGATGGTGGCATTTGAAGGGCCGAACCATACCAGCATCGAATGTGATCAGACAGCATTTTTGTTATCGTCAAGAAGACCAGAGTTACGTTCTTATAAATTTCACATTCTAGTCTCGTATATTTGCCATGATAGACGATTATGAGAGAATAAATGGCTCCCGTTCATTTGAGAGTACCGCAGAGATTCTCTAGATTATTTCATAATTTGTCATAAAACCACTGTGTGACTGTACTACACCTTAACACATTAATCCACACGAAAAGCTTATACGAAAAATTATTTTATTCCTTGTCAGTACACTAGTACACTATCATAAGCATCCATGTACTCAGATGAACTGACAGAACTTTTCATCATCATCATCGTCATCATGGCGACTACATCGCCATAATCAGGAGGCAACCGGCCGGCCAGGTCTTGAAACCAAGCTTGATCGGTTGCTCAAAGGAGCCGAAGCAGAGATTGCTGCTGAGGCCTCCCTAGTTAGGGCCCCAGCAGCTGAGGTACATGACGGTCCTCATCCCCTCCTCGGCCTTCTCCGCGCGCTTCCCTTCCGCAGCAGCCGGCGCCATCTTCTTGGCCTGCGACGAGAAGCTGCGCACGTTGGCCTTGGCGGTGCGGTGGACGGACCGCAGCGCGTAGTTCCAGCGGCAGAGGCCCACCTGGTCCTTGAGCGCCTCCACCGCGCCGACGCTCATCGCCACCATCCACGACGCCT
Organism: Eragrostis curvula; assembly: GCA_007726485.1. Lineage (NCBI taxonomy): Eukaryota > Viridiplantae > Streptophyta > Magnoliopsida > Poales > Poaceae > Eragrostis > Eragrostis curvula. The sequence continues at coordinate 25,821,831 of RWGY01000031.1, forward strand.
TCGCTGCTCCGGCCATCTTGTTTTCTTCTTCTTCTTGTTCTGGGATCTTGAGTTGGAAGCTTAATTTGCTTGGTGATCGCTGTCTTGGTGAGCGAGGTTTGTGTGTTCGAGCTGCGTTGGAGTGGAGAGGCGGGTGGGTGTGGGTTAATATAGCGGGTGCCGGCCGGGAAGGGCGGGGGAAACAGGTGGCCGCGGACGTTGGTTTTCCAGGATACCGGGTGCTCTTTTCCCTCTCTCGCTTTCGTCCAGGTTCAGTGGGCGATCCCATGCCGCGCCATGTCGCGACGGAACCGGCTTATCTGCTGCGCGATTTGCTGCGCGACCACGACAAAGACGCGTGCCCGTGCAGCTGCGGGTAGGAACGCCACGCAGCACTGTTGCAATGAGTCACCGGAAAGGAGAAAAATTCTGACACAGCACCGATCCCATCGACCGGGATTAGCAGCAGCCATCCGCTATCCTACCCTACAGCCAGCCCGTCAGCTCATATGCTCTAGCTACAGGTCGAGGCTCAGATAAATTATGTCTGTTTCGTGGATCAGTTCTTAAGTTTAATACTCTATCTCTATCAGTATCAAGTGCCGGCTACACTACTAATTTTGCCTTCTTCAATTAAGATAGTCAAGCTTGAGGTGGCCCATGTGTAGTCCAGCTTTCAGCAAACAGGATAAGGGATCCTAGTAAAGAAATCGCGTTGCGATCTGCAAAATTACGGCTTCTTGCGATCTGCAAAATTACGGCTTCAGGCAAGCCGCGTCAATGAAACTTCGCGGTCTCTTGGTGGGTGATAAAAGCGGCAGTCATTGTTTAATTAACGCACTGGATCACATGGGTTTAACTTCACAATTCACAATTACCACATGCTCTTGGCGTGGTGCTCAGAGCATCAGAGCAAAAGTTATGGGAAACGGCCTGGTGAAAAACCAGGGGCTGGACGACATGGGTTTGCACCTGCCACGGCTGTGAGTCCACTCCAACTCGTTTTTCTGATGCAATGTTCGCGACAAAAACACCATCAGTACAGACGCGACTGTGACTTATCGCTCACTTATTTTTCTGAAGTTTTACGAATGATGAACCATACAAAAAGCAAACCGGGAATGTCAAATCATAAAATTGTTTTATTGTTGGGTAGATTTGCATAGCTGTGAATTAATAAAAACATCTGATCTCATGGTCATACTTTCCATATTGACATGCCGATAACAGTTTCTGCAGCTGTTTCGTTTAGCACAAAGCTGAAACTGTGGAACTTGATGGTTCGAAAAGAAAGAAACTGCAAAACTGATGATATGCAGATTCAGGAGATGTTTTCATTCCTGTAAGTCAAGCCAAGTTTTAACGCAATACTACTTGGAGACCATGAGATTCATTTAGTCGTCAAGAAATTTAAGCCTAGTCTTTCGGGGATTCTGAAACTTCATTCTGTACACTAATTTCTTGTTGTCTTCTTCGTATTGTGCATTTGTTTCCCATGATCCTATCCGCAAGACGTGGTGTAAATGATTTATGCTGTTGTGGCCAAAGAGCAGAGTTCAGAATTTCAGATGGTGAGAGCCACCTGATACAGCATTCATATTTTGAAGCCAGTAGAGTAGCTGAAGAACTCAAACACAATCGAATGAAGCAGAACAACTTTTCATCATCATCATCATATATTACAATCAAGAGCAACCGGCCGGGCCTAAAGCCAATCTAGTTCGGTTGCTGAACAATGAAACAGAGAGAACTGAATCCTAGTTAGGTCCCCAGCAGCTGAGGTACATGACCGTCCTCATCCCCTCTTCTGCCTTGCTTGCCGGTTTCTTCTCCGTCGCCGGCGCCAGCTTCTTGGCCTGCGACGAGAAGCTGCGCACGTTGGCCTTGGCGGTCCGGTGGATCGACCGCAGCGCGTAGTTCCAGCGGCACAGCCCCGCCTGGTCCTTGAGCGCCTCCACTGCGCCAACGCTCATCGCCACCATCCACGATGCCTTCGCTGCACCGGCCATCTCCTGATTCTTCTTCTTCTTCTTCTTCTCCGGGAATTAGCAGTAGCGTGTCGTTGCCTGGGAGCTCAGGTTCTGATCGTTGTAGTGTTTGAGATTGTGTGATGCTTCGTTGAGTTGGAGAGGTGAAGTGGGCGAGTTTATATACAAGACGGAGGCCGAGTGGTGGCAGGACGAAACAGGCGGCCGAGGACGCTGGTTTTCCAGCAAACCGGGGGCTCGCATTGCTCGTTCGCTGTACCTTGCTCGCTCTCTTTCGCTTTCCACCGGCCCAGTGGTTCACGTACGACGCATCTCGTCTTGTTTAATTCGCCCAGAAAACGGCTGGTCTGATGCGACGGCCCGTGCAAGGATAAGGACGCGTGCCGCGCAACGGTTGTTACCGATGCGACTCAGCAGCAAGCACGCACGCACGGTGCCACCGCCCACCGGCCAAGATTTCTGGATCGAGGCCGTCTGAGGGCAGGGACTAGAGCCTTGTTTAGTGCATGTGACGGCCGCGGCCAATGCACTGTCTCGCTTTCAACAAACAAGACGATAGTAAAAAAATGTCTATGAATCTTCACGCGGTCTTCTTGACGGACATTATTAAACTAATCCGAATTTATGCACGGAATCATATGGGTTAGCTGCGCTCTTGGGGTAGCAGTGAGTGCTCTTGGGTTAGCAGTGAGTGTGACTTCCCTTTTCTTTTTGAGACCAAGCAGTGAGTGTGACTGTATGAACCATGTTACCCAAAAAACCAGACGTTTTTAACTCTTTTAAGACACGTTTTTTCTGAAGAAAATGAATTGCATATACATTGGGCATTTGCTGATGCAGTGGATTCATATTTACACATAATTTTTTTTCTAGAATACTTCAGAATCCTGATGTGTATACCCCGCAGTAGAAAAAATGCCTTGAGGTTTTGCGGCTGTTGTTTAGTTCTACTCTCATATTCTTTTTAATGATCTTAGGAGAAATTAGTGTCATTGCGCCAACCTTACTGTTTCAATGTCACAAATGAAAGAAGTGGTTTTTATGAGCATAGGGGCACATGCCCACTCTGCTTGACTTTTACTGCTTAAGGTCAAATGCACAAAGTCAAATCGTTGATTGATTGTTCAGCCTGACAAATCAATTGTACACATGTCTGATTACTATGTTAAATCCGGGACTAGCAACTGCTATCCGCTATATATCCTACAGGCAGCCAAAGGTTGTTTACATGTGATTCGTCAATCACTGCTTGTGTCACTTTAGTTTAGTTTACTTTATCAAGTACTGGTTAGACTACTAATTCGGCTTTCTCCGGTTAAGATAGTCAAGCTTGAGGTGGCCCCTGTGTGTAGTCCAGCTTAGCGAACAGGATAAGGGATCCTATAAAGAAATCGCTTTGAGATCTGCTGTTACGGCTTCAAGCAAGCCGCGTCCATGAAACTTCGCAGTATCTTGGTGGGTGGTAAAAGTGACAGTCATTTTTTAATCAACGCACTGGCCGATCACATGGGTTTAAACTTCACAATTCACAATTACCACATGCTCTTGGCGTGGTACTGAGAGCATCAGAGCAAAAAGTTAGGGGAAACGGACAGGTGATAACCCAGGGGCCGGAGAACATGGATTTGCACCTGCCACGGCCGTGGATCCACTCCAACTCATTTTTGCTGATGCAATATTCGCGACAAAAACACCATCAGTACAGACAAGACTGCGACTTATCGCTCACTAACCTTTTCTGAAGTTTTATGAACGATGAACCAGAAAAAAGTGCAAACAGGGAATATCAAATCATCAAAGTGTTTTATTTATTAACCTAAAAAAAGTGTTTTATTTATTGTTTGGTGGATTTGCGAATGTGTGAATTAATACAGTAGTATTTGATCTCATGGTCATGCTTTTCATATTGACATGCCGCTAACAGTTTCTGCAGCTGTTTCGTTTAGCACAAAGTTGAAACTGTGAAACTGATGGTCCTTTTTTTTTCTGAATAAAAAGAAAGAAACTGCGAAACTGATATGGAGATTCAGGTGCTGTTTTTCATTCCTGTAGTTAAGACAAGTTTTAACGCAATGCTACTTGGAGACCATGAGTAAATAATTTAGTCGTCAAGAAATTAAAGCCTAATCTCTCGGGGGCCCTAAAAGTTCATTCAGTACACTAATTAGGATCGTGCATTTGTTTCCCATGATCCCATCCGCAAGACGTGGTGTGCATGATTTTTGCTGTCGCGGCCAAAGAGCAGAGTTCAGAATCTCAGATGGTGAGGGCCACCTGATAAACGCACCATGGTCATGGATGCAGATGGGAAAAATTTCGTTACTATGAACGAGTGGAAATGCATTCATACTTTGAATCAAGTAGAGTAGCTGAAGAACTCATACACACTAGAATGAAGCAGAACAACTTTTCATCATCATCATCATCATATATTACAATCACGAGCAACCGGCCAGGCCTAAAGCCAATCTAGCTCGGTTGCTGGACAATGAAACAGAGAGGACTGAATCCTAGTTAGGCCCCCAGCAGCTGAGGTACATGACCGTCCTCATCCCCTCCTCTGCCTTGCTCGCCGGTTTCTTCTCCGCCGCCGGCGCCAGCTTCTTGGCCTGCGACGAGAAGCTGCGGATGTTGGCCTTGGCGGTCCGGTGGATCGACCGCAGCGCGTAGTTCCAGCGGCACAGCCCCGCCTGGTCCTTGAGCGCCTCCACTGCGCCAACGCTCATGGCCACCATCCACGATGCCTTCGCCGCACTAGCCATTTCCTGCTTCTTCTTCTTCTCCGAGACTTAGCAGCAGCACGTCGTTGCCTGAGAGCTCAAGTTCTGGTAGCTATAGTGTTTCAGTGAGATTGTGTGATGGTTCGTTGAGCTGAAGAGGTGAAGTGAGCGGGTTTATATACAGGAGGGAGGCCTGGTGGTAGCAGGGCGAAACAGGCGGCCCGAGGACGCTGGTTTCCCAGCAAACCGGGGGCTCGCATTGCTCGTTCGCTGCACCTCGCTCTCTTTCGCTTTCCACCGGCCCAGTGGCTCGCGCACGACGCATCTCGTCTTGTTTAATTCGCCCAGAAAACGGCTTGTCTGATGCGATGGCCCGTGCAAGGATGATAAGGACGCGTGCCGCGCGCAACGGTTGCTACCGATGCGACTCAGAGCAAGTATTATGGTGGGCTAGGAGCCGGCGACGTTTTACGTGGAGGGGAGATAAAGCATGAGAGAGAGTGGAGCGGACGTTTCGCGAGACGCCAGCAAAAAGCGGGCGAAGAGCGCAACTACCGCAGCGCAACTCATTTTCATTGGCTGCATGTCGCTCTCCCAGCGCTGGCCCACCCTCTGCTGCTGCCGCGCCGCATTAAAAAATGGCCACGCTGGACTCGCATTTCGCCGGCAGCTACCGTAACTATAATCCTTGCTCTCAGCAGCAAGCACGGTGCCACCGGCCAAGATCTCTGGATCGAGGCCGTTTGGGGGCAGGGAATACAGTCTAGCGCATGTGAGGGCCGGTCAATGCACTGTCTCGCTTTCAGCAAACAGGGTGGTAGTAAAAATAACTAGACGCTGCGGCGCGCCCTTGGCGCACCCATCTCTCATTGTAGACGATGTTCGAATATTCGACGATGGGCCTGAGTGTTTAGACGAACACTCAGGAAGCAACAAAAGCGCACACAGGTGTATATGAGACTGCTTCATTTCTACCATTCATTGCCCATGGGAATTGGGCCGTCGGGCTGTAATCGACACATGACCGTGCATTTTTTGTATGGCAAAAACCGATGTGTCGGTATCGCTGCATGGCTGCGACGTGTTGCAATGCATGAAGATGCTTTGACATTTTTTGGCCCTGCGAGCGGTTCGTGAGTGCTACTGTTTCGCAGTTTTGGTTGTGCTTCGTCGACTTTGGCAGCGCCTCGAGCCTGTGAGGTTAGCAAAGTAAGCATTTTTGTTACTCTCTTACGAGCTTTGTTAGGGAAAGAGAAGAGGTACTGAGAAAGCGTACAAGAATGCTTGGTCCATACGTGTGTTCATAGAATTAGTTGCATGCAATGTGATGACTTTTGAAGCTCCTGTCTGCAATGGAGAGACATGGTGGTAGACTCTGATGCGTCAAACACACCAGCACATAGTCAGTAAAACAGACCATTTATTGTAGTGAGGCTGCTCCATTGTCAATGGTACATGACTTCGACTCTGATCACGTCGCACTGCTGCCGGGGGCTATTTTTCCTCTTGTCTGTCAGGTGCGACTTCATGGGCAGGACCCTGGTGTGTCCTAAAAGTGGATAGCAATGGCCAGCTAATTCAGGTTGCTTCAGAGTTTTGGTTTGACATACATGCTTAGGACTTTGGACAATAGTAGTTGTTGAAGTTCCATCTGATATTTTTGGCAAAATGGACTTAATCAATTGTTCCTACATCCATGCGTGCATAAGAAAGCTTGTGCAGTTTCAGAAATTCTCTGGTAGTTTTTAACTAAAAGACCTAACCAGACAAAGCTATATATGATGCATGCATTTTATTTCAGTGCCAACGGTACCATAATATGTAAGAAAATAGTTTGAATATGTCGCCATCTTACAATATTAGATTTATTAAACGTTGCATATGTGAATTGTAGATTACAGAATATGTAACCTTTTAAACAGGAGGCATTAGGTATACAAGGTGTGCCTGGACTGTAAAAGGAGCTATCATGGTTACTCTTTTGAAGCTGGGCCACAAAAGTCAATCAAATTATGTTAAAAAAGATAGGAAATCAACTTGATCACGTCAAGACAAAATCAGCCAGCTGATTTTCTCTCAACGCTGTAGCTAGGAGTCAAGGTAGCATGCAGCAGACTATTCATGTATGCTAGACTTTGAGTTTATTTGATAGCAAGTCAAAGGTAATGTGAACATTATGAATTGACAGCATCAAATGTGGGTCAACATGCATTCTTGTGTGGCAATCCGTGGCGAAAGACTTTAGCTATCTAGCAGCTGCCTACTTCAACTTTGATGGCTGCATGCATTACTTGCTGCCAACTTCAACTTTGATGGATTACATACCGCTAGAAGGTTGGACGGAGTGCATGCATGACCATAGAGTCTCTCTAATATGCCAAGATCTATAATATATACACACACATCTATCCATTAATTATTTTGGAAGGAGAGGAGATGGTACTTCAACCCGTGATTATTTTCTTTTCATTTAAGCAATTATCAAATATAGATCTTTAACAAGGATCTTTTCCTTTTATTTTACATGGGACGAAATATGGGATAATCATCTTTTGATCAGTAAACATGAGGATTGTGCGGCACTGTATTAAGGAGAAGAAATCCCGAGTACAATTGCCATGCTCTGGCCAAGTTTAGATAGTTTGTTATCTTCGCGCATGTGAGAGACCAAAGACAACCTATCGCTCAATAGAAACCTAAACTACATGATCAGCCCTAGCTTATTTGCATCAATCAGCCACTTCAAATACTGTGTTGTAAAAAAAGGGAATACGATGGCTTAGATGGTGGTTGATTTCGTTTTTACACCGTTACTACAAATAAGTCGCTGTGATATGATGTCGCGTTTTCCTTCCATTATGCCACGATCGTACATTTATACTCCTATATCATTTTTCTCAACACTCTAACTTAGTAAATCAGCGACATGATTGATGATTCCAGAAACATACAAAGGGATGCATAAAACACTCCATGTTCAACCTTCGAATTATCCTTTCCCCATCATTCATGCGGAGATGCATACTTTTATACCCAAAGAAACCGAGACCCCTCCTAACCTTGCACGACGGCCTGAGACAAAAAATTCTCTAACGTACATGTGACTTTAGCTTGCATTCACGTGAGTATACGCATCCATGCAAACAAAGCAAGCCAATACTGGAACTTACACTACTACACCGAGCACTGTTCCTACGCGCCTAACGTAGTTCACGCGCTGCCTTTTGATGCTCCCGCCGGCACCACCGGACGATGACGTTTTGTTGCTCGCCGCCCCACGGTCCATGACGCCGCGAAGTGCCTCCTGCACCGACGCGATGCACTCGTGTGCCTCATGTGCGACTTCGCGGCGTGCTCGTCTTTCTCCTTGTTGTCGTCACCCTGCTCTTCACGCTCACGCTCTGGACGCGCCCGTCGAGAGTGGTGTGGTCTCGGTGCAGCGCGCACGCATCCGGAGCACGGCGAGCGCTCACACGACGTCCGGGATGAGGTCCGGGCAGTCATCACAACAAAGCGACGCGCGCATCACGAGCCGCCCGGCGCCGTCGACCACCGCGTCCACGGCCAGCTCGTCAGCCTCCATCCGCAGCAGCTGCGCCGGCCCTGAAGCGGCCTCGTCGTCATCGCGTCCATCGCGCAGCCTGGCGAGAGCCATAAAAACAAAACCAGCAAGCACAAACAATAGCGAAGAAAAAAGACCGGGCAACAACAAAGAAGCAAATGCAAGGAACGAGGAGGATGGACGAGAGCTGGGGGCAATTTATAGCAATTCAAGCCGCTGTTGTCAACAATGTTGAACTCGTACACACGTAGCAAGTCAAGAAACGACGGCAACCAGTTGAAAATCCGCACATGATTTCACAAAGCGGCAGCTGGTTCAAAATCAATGCCTACAAGAGGAGCAGGCAAGAATACAAGGCACGCAAATGAAAGTCAAACAAATTGGACTTCTTCTCCACCAGACCAGAACAAAGTCAAGGAATGCGGCAGCTGGTTGACAAAACGAAAGGCAGCTGTCCGGTATTGGATCGACAGAGGCGAAAGGGTGCACTCTACTTGGACAATGTCAACAAATCCCGGCACTCCGTTGACAAAACAATGACACATGCCAAGATCTCAATGTCCAGCACTTTAAGAATCGAACGGTGCAAAGATTTCGGGTGACGCGGCCGCGCGAGGGCTGGCGAAACCCCTGCGGGATTTATCCTCTTAGATGTCGAGTGGATAGTATATGTAAGATTTCAAACCAAGACGCGTCGACGATCGACATTATTAAACTGATCGGTTTTACGCTCGGAATCACATGGGTTTATATGCAACGTATGTGTTGCTCCGTGCTCTTGGGTCAGCAGTGAGTCTGACTGGGTGAGCCATGGTCTGAAAAAAACATAGTACATACATCTTTAACTTTTTAAGACGAGATTTCTATGGAGAAACTGAATTGCATATATATAGTATATATTGGGTGTTTGCTGATGCAGTGGATTCATATTTACGCACGACCTTTGTTTTGGGAATACCTCAGATCCAATATGTATATATCCTGGAGCTAGATTTTGCAATTATTGTTTAGTTCTACTCCATAATCCTTTTAATGACACTAGGGTATCATTGTGATAGACGATACAATACGTGATTGATTGATCGAATAGCGATCGTGTACATATGTAGGCCGAGAGGCCTGGGCACTTTCGTAATCAACCCAGGTCAGTTTATAGAATAGCACCGACGGGGATTAGGAGTGCACCGTATGGTAGCTGGACACGCTAGAATATCTAAACCAAATACAATTGTCTAACACATTGTACTAATCTTGTTATCCCAATGTCAACCATGAAGGCAGTGTTTTTTATGAGCATAGGGGCATATACCCCCCTTAATTTGACTTTTAATTAATTTCAAATCCACAAAATCAAATTAATAATTGATTGTTCAACCTGACAAATCAGTTGTACATGCGTCTAATTAATATGTTAAATCATGATTTGATGTAATAATATCCTTGTTTTCCTAAACAGAATTAAACTCCATTTAAACGGCGTCTAAACGCTAGACTAATGACCACCCCGTTTAGCCCATTTAAACACAGTTTTATCCCGTTTAAATGATCATTTAAACGAATTAAACACTAAACGATGGTCAACCGATTGTCTACCGTTTACCGTCTATGAAAACATTGATAATATAATATACTCAAGATTAAACATATTAGGTCAAATCACTTGCTGTCGTATGTGAGCCATCGAATCATGATCATGCTTCTACATCACCTTGAGTTGTTGTCCATGTACCCAATAAAGGGTTTACATGAAGAGAGAGAGAGAGAGAGAGAGAGAGAGAGAGAGAGAGAGAGAGAGAGAGAGAGAGAGAGAGAGAGAGAGAGAGAGAGACTCAAGCTGAAATGTAACACCTCTATCACATTCCATCATTGTTACTATCACGTAAGCGCGGTTGTCCCCTCAAACATGGAGACCAAGGCTAAATTCTTTTGGGAAAATCATGTTTAACAGATCTGGTCGTGCAAATGAGTACACGCGTGATAAAAATCTGGTTTCTTTGCTGGTTAGCATCTGATGAACCAAACATGTTATTACATCGATCAAAGTGCAGAATTCACATTAGGAAGGTATCACATAAATATCTCTTCAATTTTAAATGGTCGACGGTCAAAACATTTGCTATATAGTATTTTTTTATTCGAGAAATGTCCAAATTAGACTATAATACACTCGAATACTTGGACAAATTAGTAAAAGCGAATAAAAACCATCCACCATTTTGTAGCTAACATTCAGGAAAATATCATAGACCTTGTGGTGTCCATATCTTGGATTTTCATCTCACACTTCACAAGGAGATTTTGTTCACCGAACTATGGAGCCACACACTGAACTATTGTTATGAGCTCAAGGAGGTCATACTTCCATCGTTGAATGCAACCTAACAAGTACAATAGCAGAAGCATTCATATCTTTGATTGACAGAAATCTTTGTCACTAATATCGTGATATATGTTACAATCATGATGCAACCGGCCATCTCAAGCGCAAGCTCGGTCGCGGAATGCCGAAACAGAGACAGAGCTTCTGAAGCCTAGCTAGTTGGGGCCCCAGCAGCTGAGGTACATGACGGTCCTCATCCCCTCCTCGGCTCTGTCCGTTCGTCTCTTCTCCGTCGCCGGGGCCAGCTTCGTGGCCTGAGAGAAGTTGCGTGCGTTGGCCTTGGCGCTCCGGTGGATGGACCGCATGGCGTAGTTCCATCGGTAGAGCCCAGCCTGGTCCTTGAGGGCTTCCACGGACCCCACGGTCATCGCCACCATCCACGACGCCTTGGCTGCACCCGCCATCTTCTCCGATCGTTCTTCTCGGTGTTTAGAAGAGCTTGCTTGCTGATCACTGTGTTATTGTTATGAGATTGTGTGATGCTGTGTTGAGTTGGGGAGGCGAGGAGTGCTGGGCAGGTTAATATAGTGGAGGGAGGCCGAGAGGGACCGGGAGAAACTGGTGGCGAGGACGTTGGTTTTCCACTAAACCGGGGGCTCACCTTGTCGTTGACGTTCCACCTGCTCACCTTGCTTTCCTCCGCAGTTGGCTCAAGTGGCTCGCATATGGCAGCTTGTTTATTGAGCGAAAACAGCTTGTATGTTGGGGATGGCCCGAGTCGCGCGCGGAGACAAGGACGCGCAGCTGCAGATACGGATGCCACTAAGCACTTTGAGCAGTCAGCACGTCGCCGCTCCCATTGCCGACGTCCTTAGACAGTTTGGTTAAAGACGAGTCCTGACTATACTTCTTTTTTTTTTTTCCAGTTACTATGCATAGTCAGTAGCGCAAACTATTGAGATTAGCATGTGATGGCGGGTGTCCTTTCAGTAAGCAAGATGCTTGATGGTAGTAAAGAAGTCGCGTGGAAATTATTCCCAAGATTTAATAGTTCACTTGAGGCAAGCCGCGTCCGCCGTCCAGAAACCCTTTCTGGGTGAGCCCGACTGATTAAATTAGTCCCTTTTCACCGCGCTAATCACATGAGTTAGCTGCTGATTCTTGCCACACGCTCTTGGGGCAGCAGTGCGTGTGAGCCATGTTATGGGAAAACCAGACGACGCAGGACATGGTTTTCAGGATTCCAGGGGCTGTTATCCGCTGGAACATTTCTGACGACTCAGCTTGTCCGCAGGTACACGATTCATACGTACCTACGTAAATGTTCTGGCGGTGGGTGAAACTGCATCCTCAATGTTCCAACCTGAATCTGTGATAAGTACGAGCTTATGACCTTTGCCTTGCAGGTCTTCCTTGCCGAACCATAAAGCTATGGTCCTGATTCCTGAAGCAGGTTGTTTGGCAGTACAGAGTACAAGCTGCCATGCTGAAATAGAGGCCTTGTTATTCGTGAAATGATGTGGATATTGTGGTTTCGCTTTCCTACATCCAACATAAGGTTTCCCTAAAAATTGGAGAATTTTCAATTTTTAAAGGTGAACATGGTTAATTAGTTAGTGTGGCATAGCCTAGCTAAAGGAGGACAAGGCTGATGCATATAGGGACAATTTGACGGAGGACACCAAATTGTTTGTCTACGCTAGCTACCATCCGATGAACAATCGGCATGAGTTTTTGTACAGGGATTTTTTTTTTTGTTTTCATTTTCTTTCAAGAACAAAAGTTTTCTCGTTATAACCGAAAAACAGAGTTCATCCACGTTTGCCATGAACGAGTGCTCTGTTTTTTTAATCTTCTGATGAAAGATTGCTCTGCTTTATCAAGAAGGATTAAGGATCAACATCGTATTTACATACAATTTAGTAATTATAGCGTATACATTAGAAAAGCCGTTTCATTTACTCAAAGTGGCAGAACTTTTCATCATCATCAGAATTAATATGTTACAATCATGCGGCGACCAGGCAACCGGCTGATTCTAAGCCTAAGCTCGGTTGCTGGAAGCCGAAACAGAGACAGTTGAAGCCTAATTAGGTCCCCAGCAGCTGAGGTACATGACCGTCCTCAACCCCTCCTCTGCCTTGTCCGCTGGTTTCTTCTCCGTCGCCGGCGCCAGCTTCTTGGCCTGCGACGAGAAGCTGCGCACGTTGGCCTTGGCAGTGCGGTGGACGGACCGCAGCGCGTAGTTCCAGCGGCAGAGGCCGACCTGGTCCTTGAGCGCCTCCACCGTGCCGACGCTCATCGCCACCATCCACGACGCCTTCGCCGCACCGGCCATCTCCTCTGTCTGGTGATTATCGGTGGTGCTTGCTGCTTGGTTGGTTCGGCTCGATCGAGAGCACGATGCGGCTAGTAGTGAACTCAACTAATGGTGTGGTGTGTTTGATGAGAGGTGAAGTGTGGGGTGGGCGGGTTAATATACTTGCTGGGAGGCCAGGACCCAGGAGCGGCGCGGCGAAACAGCCGGCGGTGGAAGCTGGTTTTCCCGGATACCGGTGGCCGTCGCTGCTTGTTTTCGCTGCGGTTCGCTTTCCTCCGCAAGACCGCAATAGCCCAGTGGCTCACTTGTCTAGTCGCGACAAGAGCGAGCTTGTCTTTGAGGTTGGCCCACGCCCCATAACGCGATAACCGCGATAAGGACTCGCGTGTGCTGCTGAGCAGCTGCATCTTCTAATGGGCTATATTTGGGCTTCACTTTCTTAGGGAAAATAGAGATGGAAGGTCCACTCATGATCTAGGCCTTTGGCAGGCGAGCCCATCTGAACGCGGTGGTCTACTCGTGCGGTCGTGCCAGATGCAGAGGGTACGTGCCAAATCCCAAATGCAACGTTATCCGCTTCACCTGGCTCCCTCCCTTCCTTCCGAGCCTAGCTCTGTCCAGGCCATCAACAGTTCGCCGGAACAGAGAAGAACGGAGGCGCTCATATAGAAACACCGATCGAATCGCAGTTCCAGAGCCATGCAACACGTAATTAGCGCGTGCAAGCCGCATCACTCGCAACCGGCAGCCACGCTCCTGCCTTCAGCCCGTCCGCTGCTCCGACGAGCAGACGCGGCCGCGTTCCCCGGCCTTCCAGTTCCAGGTCGACAACGACGTCTAATCAGTTGAATTTTGTGTTACATGCATCACATAATCATGCAATGTCCTGTCACTGACTGCTTGTGCGCTGGCAGGGAGGGAAGGATGCCGGGAGCAGTACAAGGGGACTAGCGCGACGGCGCGGCTGGTGGTCAGGAGGAGGTGCCAGGAAGAGGGGAAGCAGCAACAAGAGAAGGGAGGAGAGGAGGAAGGGCAGCGGAGAACCTTCCTTACCCTGGAGGAGGCCGGGCTGGTCGAGATGTCCGGCCTCAGCACGCACGAGCGCTTCCTCTGCCGCCTCACTGTAAGTGTAGTGGACGTGTAATGCATTTGCAGTCGAACATGTTACTCTATTGATTGCCGAATTTGAACCAAGCGACAATTAGGTGTGCAATATTATTGATTGGGCGCGATGCCGATGAGTGATCATGTGACTGTCAGTTCTTGTGTCTGGATTTTCAGATATCATCTCTGAACCTGCTGAGAGTGATATCGGAGCAGGAAGGCGTTCCGATAGAGGAGCTCAACGCCGGCCGCGTCTGCGACTGGTTCGTGAAGGACAAGCTCAAGAGGGAGCAGAACCTGGGCACTGCCGTCCTGCAGTGGGATGACCCTGGCTTCTAGCCTTCGTCCCAAGCTCGGCTCTGCAATCTTACGAATTGGGATGCGTGGATTATAATGCTAATGGTGCTCATCTAGTTGGTGTCAAACCGAGGGAGAGATATTCGAGTCAATGCTGTTCCTGTATGCCAATGAAGAAGTGCCCGAACATGTTCGCGTTCACGCATTCAGTCCTCACCTCTGCTCTGTAATTGCATCCCACGTCTTGGTTGTTGGTTAGGAAATACTCCTACATACGTAGAAGTTGCCATACATGGCTCAGGCTTTTGCCGAATGAGGAACAAAATGTAGATGATCGGCACTTTACGAATTGTGAGCTATATCTTTATATTCATATGATAAAATTCGATTTGAAAATGACGTGAAAAATTGATGCACTTGTGTGTGCGTTAACATTCCAGGCGAGTTCTAAAGGCAGGTCTAAACTCCGAGGCTGCTATAACCAGGAATTACGAAACTCGATTCATCGTATGAAAGAAGAAAAATCGGCCACTTGAGGACTATACTAGCAAAGGCGTGCTTGCTTTGGAGGAACTATTACAAACGGGGACGTGTCGTCTCTAAGTATTACTAGAGAAAGCGTGCTTGCTTTGGAGTACTAACACATACCTTGCCAAGAGGAATAGTGAACCTGATTAACCTCTGCTCTGCCCTCCTTGGCATTAGGGTCTACTCACGCGTGAGCCTGAGTAAGAGCGTCCTAATAGCTGCTTTTAAGCCGTTTCTTAAAATTGTTTATTAAAAATAAAAAAAGAAAGAATATAACTAACTCTTCCTTAAAAGACAATCTCAAAATTAAAAAAATAATAAATTAATTAATTCAATAGAAAAAGCAGTCTTATCAATATCAAAATAAGTTTAGGTATTGTCTTATCAATATCAAAATAAGCAGTCTAATTCAACTCGGACACCCTTGAGTTGTGTGCTGTGAGCGTTCGATTTTGGACTACTGAAGACACCATCAGTGCCTGACTGCGGGTTGAACTGCGTGGCAGGCAGTAACCAAACAGATGGAGTGGCGGAGTGCCCTTGAGTGCGCATCAATCAGGAGTTCACTACTAGCATACACTCGCCGAACGGACCAAAGTTTTGACTCGAGGTGCCATTCCTGACGCCTGCCTTTCCTAAACGTCGGGTTACAGGCAATTTCAACCTTCTATCTCTCTCCCTTCCTTCCGCGCTCCACTGTTAGTATATGATGCAATAAGAGATTGCCAATACATCTGAGACAGGGATGAAAATGAGATACTCCCTCCATACTCGAATTAGAGGGCGTTTAGGACATCATTTACAATACCAAGGAGCAATTAAATTGAGTCTAATGTTCCATCTATGCCCCTAATAAATATACCGTGAAGTCACTTCCTAGTAACTATCTCTTACCTCTAGACTGGCCAGCGCATCCATCACCCAGGTATCAGGTCTCGGGTTCGAGAGCTACGCATGCCCAGTTTTGCCTCTCTTTTTTTTGCGCTGCTTTTTTTTTTTCCTGTTTTGCGCTGCTTTCGTTTGCATGCGGCGATTAGCCCTGATTTTATTTGCGCAAACCCCATGCCGCCGAGCAAGCCACGGCGGAGCGACGCCGACCAGCGAGGGCGCCGGCAAGCTAGGGCGGACCGGCGGAGCGGCGTCTGCGTGCGAGATGCGAGCGTGCGTTTTAATTCCTTCGCGTTGGGAGCCTCCGATGTTTTAATTCATGCGCGGCAGACGTTTCGATTCACGCGACATCGAGGACGTCGGGTGCCTCGGGACATGCAGTGTCGGGGGCAATTTCGGAAGGAAACGGCTCCGCTGATCAGAGCGACTTCTATTAGGAAAACGGTTTGTTCAGCAAAACGCCCTCTAATTCCAGTATGAAGGGAGTATGTAGTATATGTAAGCAGAGCCATTTTTCAACAAGGGAAAGTCGTTGAGTGCACTGCTTCTCTCCATTAACGCCACATGATAATGTCAGTAGTACTACACCGCCTCGGGCGACTCGGGCGGAGCCTCCTCGCCGCCGCCCCTAGCCACCGACGCCGCTCCCTCTCCCCCGGCCGCCGCCAGAGCCCAAGCGCCGGAACAACCCGTACGCCGGCGTGGACGGCGGCAGCGGGGCCTGAATCGTCGCTGAGCTCTCCACTCCCTTTTTCCTCCAACTTCCCAACATGGTAGCCTGATCTGCATGATGCTGGTGCCGAGCTTGTGCGTGGTGGCCTTCCCGGCGACGACGGCGCCGCACATGGCGAATGGCTGCACCGCGCGTGGGGGATGCCTGCGCTGAGCATGGCCGTGCTGCGTATGGTGAATGGCCTTGCCGCGCATTCCCGCATCATGCATGGCGGAGTGTGCCGTGCATGGGCGCGTCGCGCATGGCGGATCAGCGGCGGCGTATGGAATAGGTCACCGGCACCCGTCCATCACTTACAGAGGCGTCCTTGACCGTTCAACGTCTGGAGGACGCGACGGTGGGGCCGTGGGGGATGTGATGTCTGTTCTACCGTCAATAGTGGTTTCCAGGCAAGCCATGGTATGTACGTGCTTGATGGCTTGCAGTGCTTTAATTGCAGCCGCTTGGTTGCCTGATCTACTCGATGATGGCTACAATCGGTGAGACATATTGGTAGGATGTGCAGTCGTTTTGTTGGGCCTACTCATCGACGCCTGGGTTGTGTTCTTGGAGATTCATGCCGTTGTGTCGTCATCCAAATGGCCGGGGATCATCGTCACCTTCTCGTCGTTGTGTCGCTTCCTATACAGGAGTTTGGCTTCGGCTTGTGATACGTGGTCCTTTCTTTTTTGCCTTCATATGGCGTCAGGCAACATCTCGTTTACTTCAACAAATCCAGCGGGCAGCAGCAGAGTTCAGGTTTTTCTTCAATTTCTTTTGTATTGCAGTAATCAGGTGGATCACCTTTGCCCTTGTTCCTTGTTCATGCAACAAATTTGACTAACTATGATGACATCGGGCATCGCACTTTCTTCACTTAGTCCAGCAGTGCCAGGGCAGTGATAGAGGCGGATTTAGGCTCCATGGTTAGAAAATTGGTTGTTGACAAAAAGGAATGGTGATGGTGGCCTCTTTGTATCAACATTGTTTGGTGCTATGTAGTCGTGGATTTGGACGATGAAAGCATGTCCCGTCAAGTAGTTTTTTTTTGTTGGCTTTTCAATCGCATGAGTGTTGGATGAGATTTTGTGGTCATGATCTTTCATATTGACTCGATGGATGACTGTGGGCATTGGAGGAGTGGTGCAATGTCAGGCTTCGGGTGAAGACCCATGATTTGGGTAGATCAATCGGCGGTGGCGTTTGAGGACGTCTTTCTCCTCGTTTGAGGCGTCGTTTAAGAGTTGACATTGCAATACTTTTGATACCTTGTTGAGATCAAGCAACAATGAAGCATTGTAGCGGATTCACATGCATCAACCTCTCTATTGTGCCTCTTGCTTCGGTCTTCATGATGATTGTTTTAAGACCCGTGTTCTCTCACTCCAAGATGTGGCTCAAGGATCAATTTTTTTTAATGATATAGAGACTAGAACATCATCAAGCATTGAGGATTACAATCTTTCTAGGGATTGGAAGTTGGTAGTGTTCTCTTTCTGTTTTTTCCTCTCCTTTTCATGATGGTTGTAATAAAAATAGCTATATGTATCATTCGATACAGAGGCTGGAATTAATATATTCCCGATTCTAAAAAAGTAGTACTACACCGTTTATTCATGTTTCAAATATCAAAGATAGCTTTCGTTGATACAAGTGAAAGGAGTACACCTTTTATTCATGTTTTAAATGTCAAAGGCATCAAATTTTTACTTGTCATTTAAAAATTGAAGCGAGGTTGCCCATTAATGCAGCCATTTACACAATTGCTAACAAAAATTAATGTGTAATCGATTTGAAACTCATGCGTTTGAAAACGTTCAGAAGCTCCTAAACCCCTGCCAGCTCATGTTTCACCAAAAAAAACAAAAAAACTGCCAGCTCATCCCGTCGAACACCTGCTGTGCGTATTGGAGACGCACGCGCCTCCCTTGCCTCCTTGCCGCCGTATTCGTGATTTCGTCCAATGCGCCGCTTCATCTACATCCCTCGCGGCCGGCGGGCGGCCGCTGCATTACACAGCCATCAGCCTCTCCCGCCGCCGGAGTGGATTGAGCCGTACGCGGACCTCTCGGACCCGAGCCCGTACCCGTCCGCATCGGCAGCCCCGCCCACGCCGTCGCCGTGGCTCCCCCGCGTCGTCTCCCTCGTCCTCCGCTCCCCGCCCGCCACGCTCGCCGCCGACCTCCGCGCCTTCTGCAAGACCTTCCTCCTCCGCCTCTCCCCCGCCTTCGTCGCCGCCGCGCTCCGCTCCCCGCAGCTCCTCGCCCACCCGCTCCCGTCGCTCCACTTCTTCCGCTCCCTGCCCAACCGCGCCGACCTCCTCGCCCACCCGCAGCACCACCTCAGCTGCTACGTCTCCCTCCTCCACTCCCTCTCTCGCTCCAAGGAGGCCGCTCCGGACGCCGCCGACCAAGCGCGGCAGCTCGTCGCCGAGCTCCGCGCGCACGGGGACGCCGTCTTGCGGCACCTCACGCCGCCGTCGTCGGCGTCGCTGATCCGTAGCCTCGCTGGCCTCGGCCTCTCCGAGGACCTGCTATGGGCGTGGCAGGCGATGCGACTCGCCGGCGTCGAGCCGTCCAGGCTCACCTACAACTGCCTGCTGGATGGCCTTGTCAACGCCGGCCTCCTTGACACTGCCATCAACGTGTTCGACGCAATGTCCAAGGAAGATCGAGTACGCCCCGACGTGGTTTCCTACAACATCCTCATCAAGGGTTATTGCCGCGAAGGGAGGACACAGGATGCGGTGGCACGGCTGGAGGACATGCGGGAACAGGATGAGCTCGCACCTGACAAGGTGACTTACCTTACACTCATGCAGCGCCATTACAGCGAGGGCACATTCTCAAAATGCGTAGGACTGTTCCAAGAAATGGAGGAAAGGGGACTGGTGAAGGAGATACCTCTACATGCTTATGTGCTAGTGATTGGCTCTCTCTGCAAGGATGGAAAGCCATTTGAGGCTATGGCAGTATTTGAGAGGATGTTGAAGCGAGGATGCCCAGCCAATGCAGCCATTTACACTGCACTCATTGATGCAATGGGAAACTTTGGGAGGGGGAAGGAGGCAATGGAACTTTTTGAAAGGATGAAAGCTAGCGGAATTGAGCTTGATGCTGTCACATATGGTGTGGTGGTCAAGTGCTTATGCCGTTTTGGGAATATGGATGAGGCACTTGCATGCTTCAGGAATTGTGTACAGAAGGGTGTTACAGTGAATGCCATTTTGTATGCAAGCCTAATCGATGGCTTTGGAAAGCTTGGCATGGTCGAACAAGCACAAGAGCTCTTCGAAGAGATGATTGCTAAAGGTTGTGTGCCTGACTCGTATTGCTACAACGTGCTGATAGATGCATTTGTCAAAGCAGGAAAAATGGATGATGCTTGTTCCTTTTACAAGAGAATGGAAAATGATGGCTGTGATCAGACGGTCTACACATACACCATACTCATTGATGGTTTGTTCAAGGAACACAAGAATGAAGAGGCGTTGAAGTTTTGGGACACAATGATCGATAAGGGAATCACTCCTACAGCTGCAGCGTTCCGGGCCCTTGCTAATGGGCTCTGCCTTTCTGGCAAATTTAGCCGGGCATGCAGAATATTGGATGAACTGGCTCCTATGGGGGTGATTCCGGAGACGGCTCACGAGGATATGATCAATGTGCTTTGTAAAACTGGCAGATTCAAGCAGGCTTGCAAGTTGGCAGATGGCATTGTGAAGAAGGGTCGTGAGATACCTGGTAGGGTTCGAACAATGATGATCAATGCGCTAAGGAAAGCGGGAAATACTGATCTAGCAGTTAAACTCGTGCACAGTAAGATCGGCATTGGGTATGAAAGATCTGGCAGCATTAAAAGAAGAGTAAAGTTTCAGACCCTGTGTGAATGAGTTGCTGATGTTACTTCCCCCTCAAAAGTGAGAAGACGTGCCTTGAGCTAGGATCAGGTATCACGGTGGGCCCAGCCAACACACTGCAACAGGGTTCTTATTGAATGTTTTGGTAGCCCCGAGTTTAGAAAGCTACTTACACTCTGATTTCGAGCTGTTAAGATGTGCTTTCTTAAGGTAAGATGTCTTCCTCTGATTGCCGGAAGAATCAAAACAAGACCATTTTCATCGATGCCAGATAGCACACCTGCAGAGGCAAGGTCGAGCACTAGTTGAATTGGATCACTTTATATATCATTTCCTTCAGTCAATGTAAAAGAAAGCTTAGGCATCTGAAACGATAGGCCTCAAAGATGGACCATCCCAGGGCTCACTAAGAATGTGACTGACGAAGAGCTAATACATTGCTTTGGCCGATTGTGACTGACGAAGAGCTAATACATTGCTTTGGCTGTCCTGTTTTGGGCACGATTAAACTTATTAGCACCCACTTAGACGTGCTTGAACCATGAGAAAAAGAGCTCTTCGGTTTATGTAATAAAGCCGCGTTTGAGCCATTACGGAGGCTGGAAACATATGGGATTTGCCTTCTCGTCCATAGCACGAATCATACATCAGTCAGTATAGTTAATTCTAATTATCATGAGAATGAGTTAATCTTGTTCTCCTCATTGCCTGTTTCGGGTTAAACATCTCTTGTTGTTCCCATTTCCTGTTCTAATAACTATCTCGTTTATTGTTCAGAAAATTGATTCGTTCATGCATCGTTAAGATGTATGCCAGCCACGGTTAGACAAAACAAGAACCACGATATCAAAATTCCCTAAAAAAAAAAGAACCACGATATCAAAAAGCGATGATCATAAAACAAACTAACACGGTGATCTCACGGTGGTAGCGATGATCATAAAACAATATCCTTCCGTATAAAACACGGGGGTAGAGGAACATTATTCAGTTCTATTGCAGGTTATCGGCAAGATTTTCAAGCTGATAATGTTACAAACTCAATTGACAAATGCAAAAATATTTGCATGACTCGACCGACAAGATTGGTACAAACACAGATAATCACAGTACAGAGCTCCATTCTCAATCAAGAAGCTCAAAAAAAAAAAAGAAAAAAAGAAAACACAATGTGTGCCCATCAGCTCCCCTCCATAGATTCAATCCTGTAATGACAAACAAAAGTAATTAGACATGCCAAGACAAAAACGAGAACATTTACATGCCAAAAGAATATTTACACCACAAGCACTCTTTCTTGATTCAAACTAACCCAAGTTATCAAGGCCCACATATGACAGTCCAAAGAATACAAGCAGAGAAGATGCAATGCTAAAAAGTATGGGCGTTATAAAAAGATGCTACGAGAACAAAGAAACAAACATTATCTCAGACGTCTGAATTATTGTCATATTAGATGCTGTTTCTCCAAGTAGGTTCTCCCTGAAGCAGGGACTTGGGTACACAGCACATCCATTTTGCAGACAGAATCATCATTGACAGTTGATCAACCTATAAAGCAGCAAACGGAGATTTCATAGAAGCCCTTGTCTATTGATGTCATCTGATTAGCTAACTTCACTAAGTTTATAGATCAACTGCTAAATCATGTTAGTTCAAACATACCATACATCTGAAAAAACTAAAAGAAAGATGGGCATATCAAGCATAAAGAAAATCTGAAGTAGACATATATTTATACTAACAGTTAAAATCAAAATTGCAGCATGACTAAATCAGCAGTTTGGAGTGACAAACTGAAGAGATAATAAAAGATAGCTCGCAGTCGAACATCATGCGTAGTGTCAGGTTCAAGGAGTACATCCATAATGCCTCAGATTATAAGTTGACGTCATATTATGTACTGCTTCCTCAAGTAGGTTCTCCCTGAAACAGGGACTTGAGTCCACAGGATATCTGTTTTGCAGACTAATCGTCACTGGCAACCAAGTGTCACGAAGACCTGATACCGCAGAAACCACAAAAACGAAAAATAATCTAGCTACCAAGATGCCAAGGAAAATAATCAAATAATTTAAAACCATGTGGCTGAAGCATCCAAATTGGTGATCACAGGATAAATTCCCTTCAGATTAAAAAAAAACTTAAACCAAAAGCAATCAAGACATGATTTCAGGACCTCAGTGAAAGCCCAAATATCTCATTTGAATGTAGGACCCCAAGTAGGTTCTCCCTGAAGAACAGGGACTTGAAGCAACCTACATCTCATATTTTGGACAAGTCATCATTGGCTGCTATGTAATGTAAAAATGATTAATTCTACTCTAGCATCAAATCACTGCTAAACCAAAAGAATGCCCAAAGGATAAGATTCCCAAACTTGAAAAGACCTCAGTATAGCCCATACATCTCATTTGAGTGTAGGACCCCAAGTAGGTTCTCCCTGTAAGAACAAGGACTTGGAGCTATTTACACCTCACATAGCGGGCAAATCTTCATAGGTTGCTAAAAAAATAAATTAAATTCCCTCTCAATCTCTGTTCTGTGCTGATTAAAGAAATGCAAAGAAGAAAATAAAACACTTGTTCATACATTTACTAATTTACTTGTTTCTAAACCTCAGAAAAAGCCCATTTATATCATGCCAGTGTAGGACCCCAAGTAGGTTCTCCCTGAAATTCAGGGACTTGGAGCGATCTACACCTAATTCATAGGGCGCTTCATCATAGGCTACTTCACATATTATTTACAGCAGGGTATCCAAGTAACAGAGTTTATGTTGCATGTATTTTATAGCATTCTAAAAGGATATCACCATAAACTATTCTAGAAATCGGAGTCAAGATGCAAGCATTACATAGGGTAGGATTCAGATAACATTACATAATGCTTCTAAACCTCAGTAAGAGGCCATATATATCATGCCAGTGTAGGACCCCAAGTAGGTTCTCCCTGAAGTTCAGGGACTTGGAGCGATCTACACCTAATTCATAGGGCACTTCATCATAGGTTACTTTCGGCATATATTATTTACAACAGATCAAAGCAAGACATCCAATTAACACAAGGTTTCGGTTGCAATGGACAGCTCCATCAACTATTCTAGAAGTCGCAGTATACAAGCATTACATGAGGATAAGGTATCAGATATAGTGAGCAATTTTAGAAGCATTACCATCCTAAGAAACAGTAAGCCTCCACGTTAAACTCACAGTTACTCTGTGCCTCCATGACTGGGCTGCCTTGAGAGTGAACAATCTCAAGAAACCAAAGGTGAGGAGAGGCACATGCAAACACTACATCCTACACTAACAAATAGGTTCACAGCACCGTAGGAAACAGTAATTCGAGGCAAGCAACAACTTACCCACGTCAAGTCTTCTTATCAGGCGAACTAGATGATGGAGAAGAACCAGCAGCAGCCGCAGGAGGCGCATCGTGGGAGCAGCACCCACCGGGGCCGTGGTGATGATGGTGGTGGTGGTGCTTCTTAGGCTGCGGCTGCCGCAGGGGCTTGCGCATGTCGAACGCGTCCTCGCCGTCGGCGTAGTACTTGGCCTCGATGTCGTGGATCTGGTAGCCGAGGGTGGAGGTGTAGAGGTTGAAGGCGGCGCGGTTGGATCGCCGGACGTGGAGGGAGACGTACTCGGCGCCGAAGACCTGGTCCATGGCGGCCTGCGCGGCGGACATGAGCTTGGTGGCGAGCCCCAGCTTGCGGTGGGAGCGGAGGACGGCGAGGGAGGTGATGTGGCCGTGGCAGGGCTCCGAGGGGTCCTCCTCCATCTTGGCGAGCACGTAGCCGACGATGCGGCCGCCGTAGTCCTCGGCGACGAAGAGCAGCTGCGGCCACGAGAGCATGTGGTAGAGGTAGTACTTCATCTGGTAGTTCTCCGGCAGGCACATCAGGTTGCACGCCTGCATCGCCAGCAGGTCGTCGATGGTCGCCTGCCGGATGCACACCATCTTGGAAGACACCGCCGGATTCTTCTCTACTCTCTCCGGTGCGGTGGATTCGGTGGTTCTACGGCGAGATGTGGGGATTGCAATGCGGACGACGGCGGCCGCTTCGTCGCCTGTATTAAATAGACGAGTTAGGGCGGAGATCTTAACCTAACCCTAGAGGAAAACGGGCCTAAATGAACCTCTGGGCTGAGCTCGTGAACACTAGTCTTGATGGGCCGGTCCAATAAAGTAGCAACCAAGAATGGATGCGTGCATATCGGAAACCCTATACATAGCGCGTGCTACCCGTAGCCAGGTGCATTTCAGAAACCCTATACATAGCGCGCGCTACCCGTAGCCATCGGGTAGCGCGCTTTAAGATTCGTGCGCGAAACAAATCCGACGGCGGCGACGCGTCTTCTTCCTCACCTTCGTTCTCCCTCGCCGTCGACGCGCCCGGCGAAGCCGGGTTAGCGCGGGAGCGGGCGGCGGTCGCGGATCCGGCGGCGGGAGCCGCCGGAGACGGAGGAGGAGGGCGGGGCGGGGCGTCTCGCCGGAGAATCCTTAGTGCGCAGAGGTTTGTACCCTAGAATCCCGGTCTGCCTCCACCGGACATAGAAAGCGACGTCACTCCCCGACGTGTTAGCGCGGCGGCGGTCGAGGGCAGCGGGGGGCGTCACGTCCCGACGGGTTAGCGCGGCGGCGGCGGGGGCGCCGCTGGAGCCGGGCAGGAGGCGGAGGCGGCGGGGGCGTCACGTCCCGACGGGTTAGCGCGGCGGCGGCGGGGGCGCCGCTGGAGCCGGGCAGGAGGCGGAGGCGGCGGGGGCGAGCACCGCGGCGGCGTCCTGAGGAAGAACACCCTGTTCGCCTCGCTGTTTTGCAGCAGCTACAGTGTTCGCAGTTATTTCTTCAGCAGCAGCTACAGTGTTCGCAGTTATTTTTCTGCAGCCGCAGCTGCAGCCTGCCGAACAGGGACGAAGACGACACCCTCCGTCGTGGGCCGCGCTACACGTCGGCTCGCAGTAGCGCGAGGTACGTATAGGGCGTCCCCGTGCATATACCGGTAGGGAAAGGAAAATGCCGGTAGATGGCTCTGAAGTCTGAAGCTCAGCAAGGAGGGAACTGGAGAAAGGCTGATGCATGTGATAAGTTATCTGAGTTTACAGACGTCACGAAATAGT